>BRDA01023210.1:0-27260 GCA_036984385.1 Crenuchus spilurus
AATATTAGATGTTGGCACCTCCACATCATTGCATTCAGTTTTTATTCACAATTTGTTTAGTGTCCCAACTTTTTTGGAATCCAGTTTGTATTTTTCCTCATATGGTTATACAAAAAATTTTTTTGAATGCTTAACTTTAGATACCATTTCAGGGCAAATGATCTACTAGGGCTCATTTCAGGGTTTGTGTTGTGATTTTACACAACTGATATGTTTGAACAAATTCAGAATGTATAAATTCATGATTAGTTCATTATTAACAAATTGGTATTTAATGGTTTATGAGGGTAAATTGTGTAAATTGTGTGAATTATGCTTGAATTGTATTCAGTCCTTAATTTGATTTGGATCTGACTAATTCATTGGAAACTAATTATCAATGGGCCACAATTATCAAGCATTTAAGAATGCTGGTCTAGGATCAGGTCTCTTGTAGCTCTATCCAGTGTTCTCCGATCAACATTCTTAAAAGTTTGATAAATATGGGTCACTGTTAGTTAGGGTGACCAGATCTGAGATGACAAAAAAGAGGACACCTCAGCAGGGTTTTTTTTTGTGCTTGAACATAAATTGTATTATTATTTTTATTTATGAATAAGTATTGACAAATTATGATTGATATTTTATTAATAATTACTACTTACTATTAATACTATACTAATAATAACTAGGAATTTTATTATGCATAATAAAATAAAATTAATATTAATCATTAATAAAATATTAATACATTATTACATAGGCTATTAATTTAAATAATAAACTGTTAAAAGCATGTAGCATAAAATTATCACCCAATCCTTTTCAGTCAACTTCACTTCAGCTCATTATCATCAATGTTACACTTATGTTTGTACTGTATGGTCAATAGATCTCATTTTGAGCAAAAATAAGAAATTCTGAATTATTTTTGATAATAGTTACACTTAGAGGCATGTAAATAGATGTCTTATCACAGAAATGGCAGAGCCAATTGGTGACCTTGTAGAAGGCCTAAAGGGAAACCGGCTTTGACTTCTGCTGGGTCTTAATGTTCGCCCAAGCACATTTAATATAGCGTAACATTTTACTGAAGCAAACCAAACGGAATAGGGGGAAGGTGAGACTAGTTTGTGAATGAAATGCTTCTCAAGTAAAACAAAATCCCAGATGTCTCTCAAAAAGAGGACATGTCTGGGTAAAAAAGGACGTCTGGTCACCCTACTGTTAGTGAAGTGTGGATCTATTTTATCATAGCTTCAGCCTCAGATACACAGGTAGACAGGGAACAATGACTGCATACAACTGCCCAGTCTGCGCACCATGAGTGAGCCTTTTTGAATGAAATAGATCTGGACTGAAACTACAACCAAATTCACAGCAAACAGCTTTAACAGAGTTTTCTTTGGAGCACTTAAACACTTTTATACAAGACATGCTTTTATCGACAGATCTGATGCACAAGGGTGTGTTTTGGTTGCAGGTCTGTTATGAAAATCATCTAAAATGTTTCTTCTGTCATGCTTCAGTGATGATCATTGGTCATATGGGCTTCTCCATCACAGTAGACAGTTCTTGGCCAAGTTAAAGGCTGAAGCACAGCACACTCTTTGATGATAGGCAGAAATCTGGCTTGCAAAACCAACTCTGCTCCAACTCGCTGAATCTGTCTGAGCCTAATGAGATGGTAAAATATGTCAAGTGTGAAATGAATGCTGTCTCTATCCTGAGTAGATGTCCTCCCATCACTCTGACTTTGAAAGAAGATTTATTGTAACTACATATATGAACCAACTACTGAGATGATATATATTGGAGAGGAGTAGATGGACCTAAGTGTATTTAACTCAGGATGGCTATTTTGCTGTGAATTTGACTGCTGAGTCAACAGACATTTGTTAAAGTTAATAGTGGCCTTGTTGGTTGGGGTTTGGGTCAAGATCCCAGACAATGCTGAATAAACTCAATGCTGTTTAAATGTGTTCCCTAATCAAGGAAATGTATCACTGCTCTTTATTAATAATGCATGGCTGAACAATGGATGTGCACTATAACCTTTTAGCTACATATGCATAACCTTTCTGGTCTAATCCATAAATTAGTCTTCTCAGGATTTAGAAATTAATTACACTGAATGCTCATTTCAGCTGAATTGCAAAAAAAAAAGTCTGAAAGTGGCCTCTGGTTTCTGCTCAGTCAGCAAAAATCAAACTCTGGTTCTGATGCAGAACTTTGGTGACTATGGGACAGTGGAGAAAGAGAGGAATTCATGCCCAGCTACAGATGACACTTTCTCACCTTGTCTGTATATGTCTTTCTTTCCGTCTCTCTCTCTCTCTGCCTCACTGTATCTATTGATCTCTCCTTCTCTCTCTCTCTCTCTTTCTCTCTCATTCCCTCTCTGTCTCTTTCAGCATCTGTCTTTCTCTCTGTCTCTATTGTTCTCTCTTGATCTTTTTTTCTTTGTCTCATCTCTTATCGTCTCTGCCTCTTTTTTCCTTTATCGCTCTCTCTTTATCGACTCTTTCTTTCTGTCTCCTTCTCTCATTGTCTCCCTCGGTCTCATTTCTCTCTCCCTCTCTCGTAGTATCTGCCTTTTACTCCCTCTCTTTCTCTGTCAGTTTGTCTGTCTCCATCATTCTCTCTCTCTCTCTTTCGCTCTCTCTCACAATTTTTCTCTCCATCTATCAGTCTCTCGTTTTCTCACAGACATTTCTGTTGTTGAGGCATCAGAAACTGAACCTGTCATTCTGATACACATTTGTCTGCCCACAGCCTCATACAGTGCTTTGCAATAGTATTCACCCCCCTTGGCATTTTTTGTGTTTTGCTATCTTACAACCTGGAATTCAAATGGATTATTTGAGGGTTTGCATCATTTCATTTACAGAACTTGTCTACAACTTTGATAATCTGATTTTTTTATTGTGAAGCAAACAACAAATAGGACAAAATAACAGAAAACGTCACTGTGTATAACTCTTCACCTCCCCACCCCGCTGTCAGTACTTAGTACTAAGGTAGTACTACACCTTTTGCAGAGCAATTACAGCTGCAAGTCACTTTGGATAAGTCTCTATGAGCTTGCCACGTCTTGCCACTAGAATTTTTAACCATTCCTCCTGGCAAAACTGCTTCAGCTCCTTCAAGCTAGATGGGTTCTGTTGCTGAACAGCAATCTTCAAGTCTGACCACAGATACTCAATTGGATTAAGGTCTGGACTTTGACTAGGCCACTCCAATACATTTACAGATTTCCCCTTAAACCATTTGAGTGTTGCTTGAGCAGTATGCTTTCAGTCCCAGTCTCAAATCATTGACAGACTGAAACAGGTTTTGCTCAAGAATATTCCTGTATTTAGCACAATCCATCTTCCCCTCGACTCAGACCAGTTTCCCAGTCCCTGCTACATGAAAAACATCCCCACATCATGATGCTGCCACCACCATGTTTCACTGTGAGGATGGTGTTCTTGGTGTGATGAGATGTGTTGGTTTTGCGCCATACATAGTGTTTTGGCCTTGGTGGCCAAAATGTTCAATTTTGGTCTCATCTTACCAGAGCACCATCCTCCATACATTTAGGGAGTCTCTAACATGCCTTTTGGCAAACTCAAAATGAGCCTTCCTATTTCTGTCTGATTTCCTATTACTGATGATCTTCATTCTTCTCTGAGTTTAATTACTGATGCACTTAGTTTGAGCTTTGTTATTGTTGCTAAATATATTCACATATAAAACTATTTGGCTATTATGTCAAATTAAAATAGAGATGAATTTATACCATCTTAATATTTTTATTTTTAATAAATGCCTGGTGCATAATGAAGCAGTAGCAGACTATACGTAGCTATAATGCCACTACCTGAATTTAATGGGATCTCATTTTAAAACCTCATATTATCATATGCTATTATCATCCGCAATCATTCTTTTTGTGTGTTCTGTGACTGACCACCATGATGGGTTAACAATCAACATTCCTTACACAGCTCTGTGGTTTCCCATTAATTTAAAGTATAAGCTCTATTCCTCCAGGAGGCACGATCAGTGTACTGAACAGAAAAGTGATTGGTGTTTATCAACCAGCGTAACAAATGAAATCAATCATTTAGCTATCTTCAGGAAGACAAAAAGTCTATTGTTGACATTGATTGAAATTGCTGATATGTTTCTAATAAGCCTGAAAGCTAATATATGAGCCTGTGAAACGTACTGCCAACTGTTTTTTTAAAAAGCTTCAAGGACTCTTGTGTTTGGCATGACATTAGCGTTTTGTGCATTATAGAAAAACAAAACAAGCACATACTGCAGCCTTGAGAATGTCAGTCTATTGATGTGTTTGAGCAAGCACAAAGACAAAGACAAAGACAAGAGAGCACCACAAACGCACTCAATGTACTTCATCTTAGCTGCTAGGGTTTGTACCTCTGGAGAAGCAGTGGGCATCAAACATTGCAGCCCTCTGCTGAAAAATCCAAATGGAATCCAAATTCAAATCCAACACTGAATCTACAGCTGAAATCCAAACACCAAACCCAGGACTGATCCTAATAATGAATGCTGGGGCACTGGAATATTGGGTTAAAGTCAAATTCCCATGTTCTCCCCATATCTGTGTGGGTTTCCTCTGGGTACCCCAGTTTCCTCCCACAGTCCAAAAATATGGAGATTATTAGGGGTGTGGATCTGTCCATTAAATGATGATCTGATATGGATCTCGATTCATGCGATACGATACGATTCAGAAACAATATATTTTAAGTTGGACCGATTTGTTTCGATTCGATTGAGTAGGATTTTGATACAGTTCAGTTCAGTGTAATAGGGGAGAAAATAATACGAGTTACTTGTTTAAAATAGATAATTTTACATTGATTCAACATAAGTTAATACTAAAACTGTGATTTTGCATTAAGACAGATTAATGAAATACTAGAGAACTAGTATAGTTGTATTTGACATGTGAATTCAGAAACAGTAAAATACTGTCGCGTTGGGATGTGGTACTGGGGCTCCAATGTTTTAAACAAGTCCCCAAAGCCCTTATTCTCCACCACACAGTATGGTCTTAAGTCTTTGAACCGGGCTATTGAAGCCGTTATTACTTTGGCTCTAGCCGAGTTGTGGTCGAGTTTTGGCTGGAAGAAGTCCTGTTTTTCTGTGTTTGTCCTGCTGTGTCTTTGGGCTAATGGTGCTAGCGTCCTCATCACCACTTTCACCATGTCATCTCACCAAATGAGTGGTGAGGTTTGTTGTAATACCGGTGTACTTGAATGAGACTTTGCATGCTTTGCAAACAGCAACGGTTTTGTCTAGTTTTCCGTTCTTCATGTAAAAACTGAACTTGACTGTGACGAGGCGTGACTGTGATGAATATCGCGACAGTTAATCAGAGAGAGAGAGAGAGAGAGAGAGAGAGAGAGGAGAGAGAGAGGGAGAAAGACAGAGGGAGGGAGAGAGGGAGGGAGGGAGGAGGGGGAGCAGCAGCAGCAGCGTACATCAGCAACATCAAATTGATTGACAGCTATTTAATCGGGCCATCGGCTGGTTTATGTTACAAATAGACCGATTCAGGGGTCCATGTACCGATGTATTCTCATTGTTTAAGTCAAAACCGGACTTCCGATTCAAATCGGTTATTTTTTACATCCCTAGAGATTATATGAATTGACTACACTAAATGACCCTGGTGTGTGTGAATGAATGTATGTATGTATACCCAGACATGGTTTGGCACTCTGTCCTGGGTGATCTCCCTAGTGGTGGATGCAGTCCTCCAGGTGGACGGGCACTTTCGCTGGTGTATGTGTGGTCGAGTTCCAAGTGTGTAAAAGGATTCTGTTGACTGTAAAGCATCTTTGGGTATTAGAAAGGTGATATATAATTATAGCATTCAGAAACATCCATAACATTCTCCTTATTTTCAGCTTTCTCTTCACTGCTCAATTCAGTTACCTCTCATTTGAACATGTTTGCATTCACATCCTTACTCATCATCACAAATTAATATTGATATAATTATTGAGATTTCTGTTGCTGAGATTTGTATAGTTTTAAAATTCAAAAGTTGTTTCTAAACTATAATTTGGAAGGTTCTTTAGCGAACCAGAAGGGGTTTTTCTATGGTATTTTCAAAAAATGTTGTTATTTTTATTTTTAGGAGTTTAATGATATATTTCTACTGGGTTACTGAGTTGTAACTTCCAGTATGATATGCATAAAAATCTTGCATAATTATCTCCACTGCCATGTGAGTAATACTGTTCCAGAGTAAACATGTTGAATTTAATTACTCTTCTAGCTGGGGCACCATGCCAGTCAAACTGAGACTCGACACAATAATAAAATGCAGATTGCTGTGGGTGACCAAATGCAGAGCAAAAAGTAAATCAGAAGCTTCTCTGTTGCTGATGATATGACCACTCAGACTCCTGCGTTTCCACAAAGTTTCTTCTGTAATGTGATGGGAACCAGATATTTGAGCAGGGTGTGGATAGTTCTGTGTTTTGTGTATTAACCACACTATAAGTAATAAGAAGATAGCAAGGAAAGACAATGCTTTATTTCCTGTCTGAATCTAGCAGTAAACACAGCATTAACTTTAAGTTGGATTAACTTAAATCCAATACCGAACAGCAATGTCTGACCTAGGGTTGAGCCGGATACTCGTTTCAGACGAGTCTTCGTTACGAATAAAGCATTTCTGACGAGAACGAACATTAAATGAGTATAACTCATCAATATACATGCTCGTGCTGAAGGAAAATCCTCATTGGGTAACTGACTGTCTTCACAATCTGTGATTGGCCAGTCACACAAAGCACCTACCCCTCCCTACACAGGCAGGTCTCTGCAGTGACTGACTGATCTCACTGTGCTTGGCTTCACTCTAGCTCACTGCTCTCTTCAGTACTCCTTAGGTTTTCTTCAGCTTACCTCTATTTTGGTTTGTGTGATATTTAAAGTTACTTGGTGAACTGGTTTTGTAACGTACGCGGTGCATCTGACAAGACAGAACTGAAAATGGCTCATGTCGCATCTGTCACTGACTCCACTCTGGTCTGTTTTTTTTTCTTTTTTTTTACCATCTGCTTTCTCTTAGTTGGCTGGTGATGTAATAGATAAATACATTTATGCAAATAGTAAAAAAAAAAAAAAAGTACTTATAGCAACTTCTGATCAATCCATATCAATTTCAGACTTAAAATAATGTACAAAATTAAGCCCCACCCACTTCCAGTTAAACCACGCCCAATTCTGGCTTAGGCCCCACCCACTCCGAGTGCAGATACGGATACAGATCATTTAGATGACTGAACAGATACAGATACAGTTAGTGGTGTACTTGCTCATCCCTAGTATGAACACATATAGAGTCTTTGCAAATGACAGCGTTGTGCCAGTTGACAATCCAATAAACATAATTATATCTGAAGCTGTCACAAGAAAAGAGAAGTTCAAATTAACATGAACATAGAGACTCTTGTATACATCTAATTTGATAGAACGTGACCTTGTTGTACTTATATTAAGTGTATTTGTGGTATGGGTTCTGGAGATGTTTATGTTTTATATATTTACAGTTCAGTATTCCAGGACACGCTCCGACTGCTGTATTTTAATGAGAAATTTCCAGTCTTGCAGAATGCTTGTTTCCTGTGCAATGTATTTGTATGCAATGTAAATGAAGTTGCACTGTTCAGAACTATTTGAAATACTAATGAGTTTGCATTAAAACACTTATGCAGCTTCAGCAAAAGTGGGTTGGTCATTGGACTCCTGTAAGCAAAAGTACCTTTACATTAAGGATTAACTAGACGTTATTTAGTGAATGCTTCAGGGAGCTTATTCCATGCATGGTCAGTACTCCCATGATAGACGCTGCAGTTATGCTAATCTGCAGCAATGCAGTATGGGAATTAAACAGCATTATTATCTACACTGAAATATTCATCCATTCTCTGCTCATCCAGATGGAACTAGGTACACCTTAGGCATTGTCTCTTTTCTTCCACCACAGGATCACTGCCAGGACTTCACTTTTGTATTCTAGTCTTTTGGACAGCTTGAGATGAGTGAGATAAGCAGACTGATTATATCTGTATTGATTTTTATGCGTATCTAATGTCAGATGCGGCTGTTGAACAAGACAACAACCTTCTGCCACTGAAAGCACTGCTTTTTGAACAAGTGAAGCAAGTTTTGTGCTACTGCTTTTTGTCATTACTGAGGTCTTTGTGCTGAAACTGACCCCCTTTGCAGGGTGATCAGGCCTGATTATTGAGGGCTCTTTCATATATCTGACCCTCGATAATAAAGCACTCTTTATGGAAATGAGCTTTTACGCAGCTGTAATCTGTTCATTTAACAGCTTCATTGGTCTGCAGCAGGCGAAAGGTGACCGTGACGATTCCCTTGAACAGTCTGAACATTATGTGTGATGTGAGCTTCTGTTCATTCATTCCCTTTATTTTAAATTAATTTGATTTTTAATCTGATGCTTTTAAAAATAAATTAAAGAACCCAAAACCTTGGATTATTTCTGAGTAAAGATTTGAGTGAGACATCACATTCATCACATTCTTAATCTCTTTAAACTCATTGATGTACAACCTAATGATTATTATCCCATAACTACACAGAAAACAATACAAACTTGCTTTGAGTATTTTTTCAGATATAGGAGTAATTATTGTCTAGAACCACCCGTGGTTCTGAGGTGCTTAACAGTTTAAATGAAAGTATTTGTCTCTGTTCTTGCTTAAACAAAAGGCTGCACTCTTTAGTCTGAGTAGGCTAAGATGGCAGATAGATAATTTGGCTAGCCGTGTTGGGGTCATTACTGAAAAAAGTAATCCATTATAAACCACTGATTACTGCTCAAAAATTGTAATAGGATTACTTATTACTTTCTGGACAAAGTAATCTCATTACTTCTGTATAAAACACAAACTAGTCTGTACCAAAATACAGAATAAGAATCTTTTGTGGACTTTATTTAAAAATACAAGGAGATCCTAATCTCTGAACAAAACATAACTATGTCTGATTGCATCAAACTAGCATTGCTAACTGAACACCCAGAAAATGACATGTGAACAGCTAAAACACTCACTGCACAAAATAAAGTATCTGAATCAAACACAAAGTGTAAAAAATTTAATATGAATCTGAAGGCAGCTTCTTATTCATAAGCATTTTATTGGAATTTCCTGTTTCAACTTAAACATTACAGCAGTTACATTCAGGTATCTGCCATTTAAGGTGGAATGGGAAATAAAACACTAACTTGATTCTACACTTATGAATTGTTTCAGGAATATTGGGATCTTCTTGAGTTCAAGATTGTGGTCAGGACGTGTAGAGGAGGTGGATGCAGTGTGGGTCATAACAAAAGTTCTTTATTAGACAAAAACAAAACTAGAGCTGTGGTTGCTTGAATACAAGACAGGATGACATTACACGGGCAAAAATACAATGACCAACACAGAGTGTGGGACACAATGGAACATTTAAATCAAACGTAATCAGACAGGAAATAAGGGCCCAGGGCTGTGAAATGATGAGAGGTGGAGCCAATGACAAGACAGGGCATGACGTGGGTGGAGACAAGACATGTGGACGATGTAAACCAACGACAGGAACGTGGACAAGAGAGGTTTCACAGATTGCTATATTCATAAATTTTTATATTAGCATAATTTCATGCTAAGCTAATATTGAATTCATAACTGAACTTAACATCAGACCACACACAGAAACCAATCCTTGACTCAGACCTGAATTTACCAATAAACCCAATACTGGACCTAGCAGTAACTGGACCCAGCACTGAATTTAACACTCAAGTGATGGAGGATATTTATAAACATATCAACCACCATAATTTTTTATCTTTTTACATATGGTCTTAGTGATTCACAACAGAAAAATACTAAATTGGTTTGATGGTAAAGGTCATAGTAAGAAGCTGATGTGGATTTAATCTTATAAGTTTTAATGATACAAAGTTCGGTTAGACAGGAAACAAGAACGTCAGCAACAAATTATGCATGTACACTCATTTCCTTGAGTAACTAATATATTTAATCAGCACATTTTGATCTGTTTAGATTGAGCATCATGACAAGTTTTGTACTGCAGCTGCAGAGTAAATGAAGAGGACTTTGTTTGAGAAAGATTTCAGTAGAATACAGAGTTCAATATTGAGTAAGCTAATCAAATCAAAACATATAGACTGAAGTGGTAATTTTGCTGCTCTGTAATTAAAAAGAAGACTAAAGTCATAAATTCTGCAGAACCACATTTTTCAGTTTTTATTAAGACAGATTTTTGGATCGATTTTTCACTTCTCTTTTATTTCTTTTGTCTGTCTTGTCACTGCTTTTGACTGTGGATAGACGTTCATGTTGCAGCTGATCCTGCCTTGATATGTTCTTATTTGTTATCAACTTTTAATAAATGTTTACTTTTGCTTATTTTCTAAGAATCTGCAGCACTTATTTTTGGTTTCCTTCAATGTAGCATGTAGATGCTAAGCAAACAGATGTTAACATGGATTTTGATATTAGCTTTTACAAAGATTAAAGATGATACCACAGTGGTATAAATGTGACTTTTTGAATAAAGATTAATTACACTGATGCACATTTTGCATAATATAGCATAGTTACTGCTGAATTTTATTCATCCAGCACATTGTGTCTTAGGAAATAGTTAGAGATATTTAGTGCATTTAGAGAGTCAAATCACAGGAGGCCTTTCAGAAATGTCAGGAGTGGATCCAATGTAGTAGATCTATGCATTCCCTTGTGGTCACTCCATCTTTAGCCTGTCAGTAAGAAGCTTTGGGCCAGTGTAATTAGTTAGCCAAACGGTCTTTCTACTTTATAGGCTCTGCTGTAACCAACTAAGGATTTTCTTCAGTAAGAGACATCTGTTATAAAACCAAATCAGAAATTGAATCAGCTTGATTCTTGGGTTCTTCAGATAATCTGCTAGCATTAAGCTGGATTGAGTAGAAATAAAGCTTTATGTTATACAGTGAGATTACATTTCACTCAATAACATCCATTAATTGTGTAATATCATTTCTTAGATTGATTTGACCTGCATTTTATAGATCTGTCAGCTTTTGATAATCATAGATTATGCCTCTCTGTTCTGGTGAGCAGGAGGATCCCGTTAACAAATGCTTCCCAGAGGAGATGATTCTTCCCTGGCTGAGGGAAACGTGACAGCTCCCTGGATCTTAATGGTAAACAATGACTGCCAAAGCATATTAAGCTGAGCTGTTTGAAACTGAAATAGTCTTTGGATTGAATTATTGCCAAGGATTTACACTCTCCTTTCACATCTCCTTCTGACAGGGTGATGCCGATTAAAGATGTTTCACCATCATCTGTTTCATTTAAATTAGGCAGCATCTTGGCTAATGTGACAGGAGGGATGACCCATCTTAACACACGGAGCAGCACTCACATTCACTTGTAACAGGAACATTTACATGCTACACTGGAAATGCAATCGCTTTCGGCCAGACCAAATCAAGCAGTCCATTTAATACATATTCAGAGACCTCTGAAATGTGCTACCCTATCAAATGAAATAGGCTGAAATTAATCATGTGTTTTGATCACGCAATTTGCAGATTTTTTTATTTATTAAACTTTGCGTTATTCTCATGCATGGATGCAGAATGTCAAAATGGAAATCAGTACACTGTCCTGTTAAAATGTCAGAATATATTTAACATGTTATGGTGATTTTACCTTCAGTACTGTAGGTAGTGCCAGTACTGAGCTGGACAGAATCTATGTTGCAGCATACAGGTTTGGCATTTATGCCTGCCTGATCACGCCTCCACGTCTGATCAGTGTGATTGCAGCCTTTGTAAATGTGACTAACAAGGCTAATTGGCTTAATTCTGTGCTGGAAAATGACAAAATCGGCAAAGCCTTACACAAGAGCGTTCTGGGAGCTGGCTTAGCACGTACTATGTCTCAATGTGCTGTCAAAGCAGCCAACTAATTATATATGGAATCAAAGGCAGAATAAGTTGGCAAACAGTTTCTGATTTAGTCCCAGCTCAGTATGTTCTTATGTGCTTTGGTTCTCTCAGCCAGCTATAACATCAATTCTTATGAATTTCTGTATAGTAAATATAAATTAGTAACTGTTCCACATGGTGCGATTTCTGATCTATAGAACAAATTTTAATGTTCGTAAAAACATGTTTTTTGTGAGGAACATATTCTGACCAGTAACACAGAAATTCATTTTTGAAAGAGCTGCGGTGGTTATGGGATGGAGAATGGGGGGGGGGGGGGGTTGTGTTGAAGGCATCTCTAAATAGTGTGGATAATAACCTCAAACTAGCCCTGCACTGTAGTTAAATCATTACAAAATTACTCATCCCCTGCCATAACCAGATGGGAAAATGATGATTTTTGATTAGCACACTACATGGTTACTGCCCTTATGTCTAGAGCAGCTCCTAACCAATGTGGTGCCCTAAGCAATATTTAATATACGGATGTACTGAGGTGGAGGGACTGGAGTATTTGATGGTGCTTCACTAGGATGTATTAAGGTGGAGAAGATGGAAGTACTTGATGGTGCTTCACTGGAAGGTGTTATGGTTAAAACTAGGTCTTTGGTGACCCAGGATGTGCAGGGATGGGGTATTTCAAATATTTCAAAAGTGCATCTAAAGAGAACCTAAGGGTATGTGTGACCACTGGGTGTTACAACATATTAAAAAGCTGCTGAGATTGGATGCAACACAGCTAACAACACCACCTAACTCACCATGTTTCAGCCAAAATGTATGAAAAACCGCCTAAAAGTACACATCAAAAACAGCTGCTGTTCAGCATTTCAACAGTATTAAACCAGTTACACCAACGTGGTCTAATACTATACTGCAGATATCCTAAACGTACAGATCAGCAATGACAAATTATGAAGGGACTGAAATTATTTTAGATATAGTTAAATAGTTGCGGTGCCCGGGGGCCCCCCATGGATGGCTCTGAGTATTTGCCTGGACTGAAATACCCCATCCCTGCACATCCTGGACCGACTTTGGCACAAGCCGTCTTTGCTTGTACAGTATGTCTGTGTTTACTTACAGAGCTGATTGAATACTACTGTGGGTATACACTGGTTAACCAGAAGTCTACTTATTAGGGTCGAGTGCCAAATTGCGACTCAAAACTGTTATGAAGGCAGCACATAAATGCAATAGCTTTAGCTATAGCTGTCCAGAGTGTAGGGTTGAAGGTTGCAATTTTCTCATTGTTTTGGCAACTAGTTAGTTAGTCTATTAGTATGTAAACAGCCTACATGAACTGACACAGCTATGTTTCCAGTCTGGAAAAACAACAGGCTAAGTGCTGTGTTTACATGTTGGTACACCTTAAAAGGAATGGTTCTTCAGGGGTTCTTAAAAGAAAATGGTAGAACCACAAACACTCAAAGAACACAAAAATGCTATTTGATTGATGAGATTGAGGAGGATTGTGTTGCAGATGGTTCTATATAGCACCCAAAAAGGTTCCTCCATTATTACAAGCTTGACATCATAACTACAGCAGAACCCTTTTGGGGGCTGTATAGAACCATTTTCAGAAAGGTTATTTATAGAACCATCTTCAACACATTCCTCATCAATCTTAAGAACCCTTTAACCATGGAAAGAACCTTTATCCACACATAAGGGTTCTCTGAATGTTCATGGTTCTATGAGTGTTAGAGTGTACTGCAAGATAAAACAGGCAGCATATGGCATTTAAACTGTGACACTGCACTGTAACTAGGGTTGCCACCCGTCCTGTAAAATACGGAATCGTTCCGTATTTGTAAATTAAAAGTCGCGTTCTGTATTGAACCGATACGGGACGCGCTTTTGTTCCGTATTTTTATCAAAGGGGGTGAAATAAGGTTGAACTGAGACAGAACGATTTGTGTGAATCTGCTGCTTTCTCTCTCAGTCCCTCTGTCGTGTTTCAGCGTGTGTGTGTGTGTGTGTGTGTGTGTGTGTGTGATGGGTCGTTTGCGAACGAAACGGCTCTTAGAGTCGACTCTTTGAAATGAGTGATCAGCGCTGACTCGTGTCTGGGAGCCAGATTCGTTTCCCTGTTGAAGTCGCACGGGATTGGTCAATTACACAATGTAATGTGGGGGTTGTCGCTATATTAGTATTAAAGAGCAAAGTTATTACGAAACACTCTGTAGACCATTGAATCCTAATAACACCAATATCTGTCGACAAAGTGAAATTAAAATCCATGTTTTTTAGAAAAAGTTAATTTTGACCATAAATCTGCTATGAACCGGAAGTTCCAATTGCAAATAATTGTTGCACATGCACACACACAGAGAGAGAAGCTACAAAAAGACTCTCTGACGAAAACTCTCTTCATATGACAAAAAATTACATACGTTTAAATAAATAAATGCACATATAAAAAACTAAATAAATAATTACACACACACAAAAAAAAACCAAATTAATAAATACATTTTGTCATGAACAAGAACATATGTAAATTTATAAGAGGAATCTATTTCTACACTTCCATAAAAAATTATTTGGATCACTTTTGAAATCCAAAACAGACAACAAAAATTATCTTATCTTATTAAAATAATATATTATCTTATTTTAAAAATCACTGAAACATGGTAATCAGTATGGAAAGTGTTGGGGGATATGTGATTTTTCTTTTTGCATGATACATGTACTACTGCCTATATTGTAACCATAGTTTACTTATTTTACTTTATTCTGCCCTATTCCTTTATTAATTAATGGTCATTTTGTTCTGTTCTTTCTGTAACATGCAAAACTCTATAAATATATAATTTAGAAAAAAATTATTATTTCAGTTTACATTTCTACATTTATTTAATTTCATTCACTGTTGAATTGGCATTATTTTATTATTAGCTTAAGCTAAGCAGCAAAAGAAGAAGAAGAAGAAAATCTTTCGATTTGGGAGCTGTAAAAGGTCTTTTTAAGTAAACCAAGCCAGAAGAGCCCATCACTAGTGCGAGTCGTGACCAATGAAAGCGTTGTCTGCATTGCTAAGATACATCTGAAAATGATGCGCAATTTTAAAAAATAGCATCTACCGAAGGCAATTTTAGTCCGCTTTATAATGTTTCTATGACAGTGTAAGAGTTTTTATTATATAGGTGCAACATTCAAGCCACACCCAACCCACAACGGAATCCCCCTCCCCCATATACACTCCAACCCCAACCCCCCCCCCCCAACCCGGCCAGGGGTGTCCCTTATTTCAAAATCTGAAAGGTGGCAACCCTAACTGTAACAAATGTCTGTAGTTTTCACGACATTGTTACAGTTACTGAACAAATGTTTACCATAGACTGTATAGTGATGCAAATGTAAACAATGGAGGGAAGGGTTAAACGCTTTTGGTCTTCCATAGCCTTTGGTTCTCTGAAAATTTCTCCTACTCACTCATTAAAACAAAACAGCGTTTTTCTTAAAGAGACAGTAACCCTTTATACTGACACTGTAGTACTACACTATGGACTAACACATAAGAAACATTAATTGATCTAGTTTAAACCAAAATATTACTCATGCAATCCAAATATCTTGAACAAATAGTCAAAAAATTTAATTACTGGTTACAAAGATAAAATGATTAATAATTTTTATTAATTGGCCCATATACAACAGAAGCTGGACTTACACTGTGTTTTGTAAAACCACTCCTTGCTGCTCTAATGCTGTGAACAACAGGTTCAATGTTCAGTTTTGCCAATACAGTGTTAGCAGTTAAATATGTCAGGTCAAGGAAGATTTATAAAAAAAACAAGTATTTATGTTAAGCAAAGTCAAGAAAGACTGTATTTTATTTTTTTATTAAAAATGTATATATTTAAGATAATTCAAGAGAAACTGTCTTTTTCATATATAAAACATGTATTTTTTCAGGAAATAGTTTTAAGTTAAACTTTAAATAACAGGAGATACATTATTGCTGTTAAAAATGCATTTCCAATAAAGTGAGTATTGGCAAAACTGGTTGTCATTTTTTATGTAGTGGTGGCAGGGGGTGTTGTCTGCAGCTGCTGAATGTAACTAATAAAGTAACTTGTAATCCGACTTAGTTACATTTAAAATCAAGTAATCAATAAAGTAACTACGTTACTTTTTAAAGGAGTAATCAGTAATCAGATTACTTTTTCAATGTAACTATGCCATCACTGGATGTAAGTAAAATCATAGAAGTGTTTAATAAAAGAAATGAACTCAGGACCCTCATGTACACTTAATCCACCTCCACCTTGAATAAGGTTACAGAGATGTCAATCCTGCCTAAACTTCTACATGAGTAATATATACTTTTCATCCTTCTACTAGAGGGAAGAATATTTCAGTCCAAGAGAAAGAAATCCATTTTTGGTTCATATTTCATTTCAGTGTTTTTATACATTTACACTTTAAACTCAGCAATTGCTTCTACTGGTTAGATTCCTAAAAATACTGAAATATTTTAAAATGAATTAATGTTAACTGGATACATGTAACTGTCAGCATTCAAATGTAAAACATTTTAATGTATAAAAAATTAATTGGATAATCAAAACGAATGATTGGTTTGTGTCTTCATTTTACTGTAACTATTGTATCCTCCTTGGCCATCACTTAATTTAATTTGAAAAAAGCACACTGATGCACACTTTTCAAAAGAAAATTTGTAAAAAGATGTTTTTTTTGTAAAAAGCATGGTTACTTATTACTTTCTTTGGATAAAGTAATCTCATTACTCTTTGCTTTACTTCTGTGTCTATAAACCTCATACAAATCTGTACCAAACTCATTCATGCATCATGTCTCCTGTTCAGAACATAGCCATGTCAGCTTAATTAAAATGAAAGGTTGATGCTAAAACCCATAAACTGCCCTGTAGAAACAGCTAAAAACAGCTGTAACTCAAAATAAAGTATTTTTAAATAAAACATAAATCTTACAGAGCTGTTCCTGAATGTACAAGACAGACCTGCTTAAGAGAAGATGATCTATTAGATTTTAAAACATTCTGACTTCTCATATTGTGGAGTAAGATTACTCTTTTATGTGAGAGTGGAAAACCTGTTAAAAGGAGCAAAACAGATACAAGTATGCAAAATCAAGAAACCGGAGCAAGAACAAGAAAGCAGAAAACAAGAGCTGCGTATTTGCAACACAACACGCAGGTTAAGTATACTTGTTTCTCATCGTCTTGCACTTGTTTCACAGCTCAGGGCTGCTCCTGTTCTTCCCGTCTTTTCCTACTGCTCATCTCCTACCCTGGAAGCACATGGAGGAGTTGAGGAGAGGAAAGGCGCCTGAGGAAAGAAGGGAACAGGCAGTAATTGTGGAACAGTTGAGCCCATTAAAATATGATGCTGACTACTGAGGAACTTAGCCTATCAGAGTTTGCACCCAACTGCTGCAGCCAATCACAGTTGATAGACAAGCTTAGCCCATTTAATACCATTATGCCCATTGAACTAAATTATGAATATATAACAATGAGAGTCTGCTAGCGTTTGCTCATAGTTCCTCATGTTCCTCATCCTTTCTGGGCATGAGTGATGTCACTGAAATCCATGAAAAGATTTCCTGGGAAGCATATTGCAATGTGTCCTTTGGCAGGAGCTTGAAACCGTCACCAAATCAGTTTCTGGGTCCCAGAGGAGAGGAGGACTGGTAGGAAAAAGCTATAACTTTTCTGGATGCAGCCCAGCTCATGTCTGTCTGAGCAGAGACACAAACAAATGATGCACAAGGCCAGGCATGAAAATAAGGACATTTAATACATCACCTGGGTGGCATGGTGGCTTGGCGGTTAACACATTTGCTTCTCAGCACTCGGGTCTTGGGTTGGGGTGGAGTTTCCATGATCTTCATGTGACCTCTGGTTTTGCCCCACAGTAGCCAAAATCGTGGAATTCAGGTGAATTGGAAGTCAGATACTGATATTTGTTAATCAGTTCTGGATCCCAAATGCCACTCCATCTCATCCCAAATGTATTAGATGGACCTCCATTCTCCAGAGAATGCAGTTCTGCTTCAAATCCTATTGATGGAGGGCTGTATACCCCTCTGACCCTTTCTATTAGACATGGTGACGTTAGGCTCATTTGTGGCTGCCCCAGAGTGTGTCGTTTTATTACAAACCCGTTTTTTATGAAGATTATACATGCTTGTGTGCACTTTAATGTCTGTTAGCAGTGAATAAACCGTAAGTACCTGAATTCACTAATTAGAAGGATGTCTTGATACTATTTGTTAGAAATTCCTCTCCAACATGTTGCTTTCAGTACTCAAGAGCTGTTCAGCATGTGTGGAACTTCAAGTGTTGGCTCATAATGGTGAGCTGTGCCAACTAATCTGACTCAGTGTAAAGAGCCAGAATGGCCATCACTGCTTGGAAAAAACATTTCAGGCACTGCTCGGGAAGCTAAAGTACAACACTTAAAATGTGAGAACACATTCAAATGAGACCCATTCCTGGGTGTAGCTAGAATAGTGTAATGCCCTGTGCCTGGTTATGGGGTCACTGCAACCCTGATGAGGATTAAATGGAAGATAATGGATGGCTGGTTATTCAAATGACTACATGAATCCATATATGTTATTCTATAGTGTTGAGAGTTTCTCTTTTATTTTTAAATGTGGAAAACATAAAAATAGGTGTATGCAAATTTTGGATACTGAATATAATATTATAATAGCCTCACCTTGTGCATCTGCTGTAACTGTCTATTTAACCTGAAATGGCCTTTAGCAGAACCTCTTTTGATTATTTCTGCGTCTTGCGTCTGACGAGATAAACTACACAAAACTACTCTGCCTATTGAATTTGTCATCATTATGAATTCCCTGTGATAAAAGTTGTCAGGATGGCTCTGCAGACAGAAGAACAGAACATGAGCTTTAATTGTTGTATTCTGATTGGTTTCTATGACCTTTCCTTACCATTACATTGGAAGTCTACAGATATGTGTGCAGATATATAAGAACTTATGAATCCATATGAAATGTCAGCTATCTCAGATATTCCGTAATGTCAGTATTAATTGTGAGAGGCAGTGAAGAAGTGTGGAGATACAGAAAGAATGTCCTCATGACAGAAAAGAAGGGGGTAAAAAATAATAACACATCAAAACGACCTCGATTTTTATGGAAATGTCCTTTCAGCCATTTTTCTCTCACAGAACAAATGCAAAGAGACAGTTGAGTGAGCTCATTACTGGAAGTGTGACATTTTAAACAGAGCAATCTTCAAATCTGAATGCATATTAACAAACATCTTAATGCTATTAGACAGTAGGTTACAGCAAGAATAAATAAATTGATGTTCAGATTAAGAAATTGTCTTTTGTGGATGGCTGTTTGGAGGCTTTATTGATTTTGAAGTAGTTTTTCTTTTTTTTAGCTAATTCCACACTTTCAAAACAGTTTGTCCATATTCATATTGTGACTAATGCTAATATGGCTAATATTAATATTAGTTTTAATTACCTAATCTTAAGTAGTTCAACATTCCTGTACTATTTGCTTGCTTATTACCTCTAGGGTTCTACTTAACTGGCATGTAATGATGACCAAAGGGAAACACTAAGATGGACAATGACATATTTTATTTTTAGCATGTTACTACCCATTCACAGCTCACACTCACACAGTGTTTTATTACTAAAAGGGATAAAAGGTTGCTAAAAAAAGGTGTCACATGTGTGGCAGTCTATAGGAACCCATCAAACATCACAGACTCAGACAAAAATGTTAAAATGTTTTTTAAAATTTAAATTGTCTTACCAAATTTTGATTGTGTATTTTCTGTAGTTTCAGAAATATGATCCATTTTTTGTTTAAAAACAACAACAACAACAACAACAAAAACAAATGACATTTTATAGGAGCATAACAGTGCTCGCTCAACATTTTGACATCTGTTGAGGGATGTACTTTCTGCTGGTCTAAAGTGTAAATACCACACTGAACAATACACCCACACATCATATTTACACAATTGCCCACTTATCTCCGATGTAATCAATAAGCCAAAACATATTTGGAATTCAGTTTGTGCTTGAATACATCAACAAAATGTCTCTCAATCCACTGTAACCATATCCAGGTCTTGATTAATATCTCTAGTGAATGTGGTTTATGACACACTATGACTAAGTTTTGGTGATGTAAGTTGATGTTGGCAGCAGTTTGAAATCCAAACATGTCTTGGCTCACACTTCTAAACAAACCATTCCTTTAAAATACACTTCATCATACACTCTTCTACACTCTGTTGGCTGATTAAGGATAGAAGACTGCAAAAACGTAACTACTTCCCTAACATTTATCCTCTGACTGCATAATAATGAGTAAGCATGAGGCAAGGGGAAACATATCCGTAAGCATGAATAGCTAAAACCTGTTTTCTGCTGATAATGCAATCGTTTTGTCACTAGAGCTTCCCGACAGCATCAGTAAGAACACACACACACTTGCTTCCCCAAGAGCGGCTCTTTATGATTTTTAATGTGCTGTTGACTTGCTGATGGTTGCTGATCAGTAAGAGTTAGGAGATTTTTTAGGGCGCGCTGCCATACTTTGCATTCTGCCATTAGCACTACTGTTTTTTTTCACACTTATGCTCAACCCAGCTAGAGGCACTGGCTTTAGACCAATACAATACAAATTATGGGTTTCTTCATCTCCAGACCCTTCATGGATTGGAGGCATCCCAGTTAATATTTGCAAAACTTTGAAGCAACAAATGAGGCATATTTTCTGTGCACTTTCTGGTGATTTCCAAACAGCCGTGCAGTCTCAGGTTAATATTTGGAAGACAGTGCTGGAGAGGGATGCTGTTGTAAGAAAACCTCATGTCTCTGAAACGCTAGTTTTCAGGTGAAAAAAAACTGTTTTAAATGTCTTTTAATGTGAAAAAACAAAACAAAATTGCATTTGTTTGGACAATTTCTATTGTGTATTCATAAAATGTTCTCACAAGGCCAGCTGCTGTATTTGAAATGATGTAAAAATGCATTTGTATTGCAAAACAATCGTCTTAACAATATTATACCATAAGAGAATGTAAGCAGCGTTGTTTCCTTCAGTGTTCCACATTTTTAGTCAAAACCATTTGAGCTTATTTTAGTGTTCACTAATCTAATCTAATGTGATAAATTAGGGTACTTCTTCTTGGGTGCAGCTGTAGCCTTAATGTTAGAGAAAATTTGAGATTTAAATGTCACTGGTTTGATCCCCTGAAACAGCAGGCAAAATGCATTCATGGCTGAAGTGCATTTGAGCAAGGAACATAACCCCCAACTGCTCCCTGGGTGCCGCAGCAGGGGGCTGCACACTGCTCCAAGCATGTGTGTGCTCACTGCCCCCTAGTATGTGTGTGTGTGTGCTGTGCTCACTAGTGTGAGTATTCACTGCACGGATGGGTAAAATGCAGAGAATTTCCCTGAGGGGATGAATAAAAAGTGCCTCTTCTTCTTTTTTCTTTTTCATCAGAATTTATCATTATATTGGAGCTAAGTGGTCATGAACTGAACAGTTTCCTCAAGGATTACCTTCTTGAAGCCTGCAGTCTCAGGTCCACCAATAATCACTTCCTCCAACTTCCCAGAACTAAATTGCATGCACTGGGAGATCACACAATTTGTTCAGCTGCCCCTCACCTTCCTGACAATCTGAGAGTTTTCCAGACATTGAGTTCTTTTAACACTGACTTAAAGACATTTTTATTTAGAAAAGTCTTTACAGAGTGACACTGAGCATTCATGCATTTAGTGTTTCATTTAGAAATTTAATTCTAATGTTTTTTAATTTAATTCAAATGTTATGGTAATTATTTCTTTTTATTGGTATAATTCTCCTTTAGGTACTGTATTGAGTGTACTGTTGTAGGACCTTGTGATGGTTCTGGCTTTAATTGCTGTGTTATGCTCTCATGTGTACTGAGTTTACATTTGTAGCATCTTGAGACTTTCACCTAAATTCAAAATATAAAATACAAATAAAAAAATTACCATTTTATCTGTACAGCTTTACTTATACAGCTGGTTATCACCATCACATACACTCTCTATATGCATCATATCTCTATATGTAATGCTTTAGAACAGTGGTTCTCAACCTTGGTTCTGAAGTAGTTCTTTCCTGCACATTTTTTTGTTTTTCTGCTCTAACAAACCTCATTTCAATTTAGGAATTGTGTTAATTAGCCGATTAGTTGGGTTAGGTGTGCTGTGAGAGAACTGAAATATGCTGGGTTTGGGCTGCTCCAAGAGGATGTTTGGGAACCACTGGTTTAGGACCCAATCACAAGACAATCACTAGCTTCTACTAGACACGTGCTGTTCTTCTGCAAGTGATGTGACACACTCCAGAGTCAAGGCTCCAGTGATGCTGTTCAGAGGAACTGTGGCTGGAATTCTGTGATGGCATACTGAAGCACAGCTTTGGTACGTTTGAGGTTGAGTTATATGTATATTGATTTACTGGCTCAGTCTCTGTTCTGGATCTTGAGGTTTAATTCACAGTGAAGTGCTCATATCACCACAGAGCAGTCTAATGAAAAAGGCGACTGCATGTTTACTCAGCTGCTGAATTATTCAAATAAACGGCTTTTTCAATCAGAGTCTGATTTGGTGGGTTTACTTGATTGTGATGAATGATTCACATTGTACATATATTATACACTGTTATTTAGATTGAATTTTATTCAGTTAAACATTTACAAATCAAACATTAAGACAAAGTAAGTTTCATCAAGAAGAATCCATTAAAAAGCAGATTTATCTAATCTGTCACTTACTTCACTCTGCAATTTTCACAGCTCTGATGAACAAACATGCCCTCTTTGTATAACGGTGTTAATTTAAGAAAGCTCATATCATGGAAAACCACACTTTTAAAAAGAAGAGTTTGATGTAGCATGAAATTTAAAAAGTAAAAATCTCATCGTGAATTAATTGCTTTTGTGATGTCACTACAGAAAACATATTTATACTAATTTTATTCAATTTATGAGTGGTGTTTTAGAACAAGACACAGGACAGCCAATCAGAAAAGAGAACATTTACATACAAGTCTTAAAGCCACCCAAGCAAAACAACCTGTTTAAGGTGATAAAAAGGGTTTGGACAATGTTCATGTAAACAATATAACACAATGATGAAAGAGTAGGAAGTGGTAGTGATAACTGTATTAGAAATCTTGGCTCTGGCTAAGTAGGTGACTATTGAGTTCTTGGGGCAGCTGTGGCCTGGTGGTGAGGGATTTTTTCTTGAGCAAGGCACCTAACCCCCAACTGCTCCTTGGGCACCCGGCAGAGTTTCCCACTGCTCTAGCCCTAGCTTTAACCCTAATGCTAACACTAGCCCAGCTCAAGTTTTAACCTTTATTGTCTGAAGGAATTTCAGACACTCTGATGTAGTCTGACATGCTTTGACTTTTTCAAAAATTACACCCATCTAACATAATTTTTTAACACAATTATTATTTTTTAAAATTTTTCTTTTGTTCATCACAAACATAGCAACATCAGTGGCAAAACAGTATGAATGTCCTTAATGTGTATATTTTTTATTAAATCTGCTCTAAACTTAGATTATCCAAAAACTTATTTTCAGCTGTGCTGATAGATTGTGAAAAAGCACACTCTAAACATTTTTGAGCTCTGAATTGAATAAGCATAAGTGTCTGCTTCACAATGACCGTTACAGTCTTTAGAAATTGTATGTGCTTTTATTCCTAAAGCTTAAGAAATGTGAGGTCAAACTCTGTTTTCACTCAGCCAATAACCCAAAATTGAATATTTATGTGTCACACTTTGTCATGTGTTCTGTCTTTGTGTCTGTCTCAGCCTTGTCCTGCCCTGTTACGCCCTTCCCCTTAGTCTTTTTGCATAATTATATTCCCCTATTTATTCCCTTCTGTGTGAGTCCTGTTGAGACTCATTTCATCAGCCTGTTTATCTTAGTTCATGTCAGCTCGTGTTACTTTGTGTTTGTGCTTATGTTACCTTATCTGGATTATCACCACATTAAACTTTATATTCATTATCTGCGAGTGTGTCTGAATCTGCTTCTCAACCCAATTCCTAACATGATGAAATAATAGGAGAGGTCTATTGTTCAGGATCACTTCAGGTGAGAGGTCTTAGTTTGTCAACATTCCACAGATTCCTGGCTGCTGGAATTGTCATATGAATGGCAGAGCGCGTCTTTTGGCACGAAAAAATGTGCAGCTGTGTGACTCGCTCTTACAGATGTGTCTTTGCTTATTTAAACTCCTCTCACAAGAATCTAAAAATATACTTCGATTCAAGCTATAAAAGTAGACCCTTTAAGGTTTCCAGAGGATGATTAGATTTGATTCTAGAATAAAATCTTTCAGAGTTATATAAAAGTGTTTTTATGGAACTTTGTTAATATGCCACTGGTGGGAGAGCTGACTCCAGATGGTTAATCCTAACTCTAACCATAGCCCTAGCCCTAACTTTAAACCTAATCATAACCATAGATGTAGCTCTTCCTTTAGCCATAACCCTCAATCTAGCCCTAGCTCTAGCCCCAGCTTTAATCCTAACCCTAACTCTAGTTTTAATCCTATCCATAGCCCTAGCTTTACCCCTAAACCTAATCCTTGTCCTAGCTCTGCCTTTAACTCTAACCCTAGCCATAGCTTTAATCCTAATCCTAACCCTAAACTTAACTCTAGTTTTAATCCAAACTCTAAACCTAGATCTAGCCCTAACCATTATCCTAATCCTAAACCTTTAATCTTACCATAAGACAAACCTTACCCTAACCTTAAAACATGTCTTCACTCTAAAATGTAACAATTTCCATTGCGGGGACCACAAGGAAGAGGTCCCCACAATTTGAAATTAAACAGTTTTGAGTCCCCACAATGTAATGTAAACCTGGTACACACTCACACTCACTGTAATGCTGTGATAGAGTCGGCTTCATGTTTAAAGTATTATATTCAGAACCAACTGATGTGGAAAATGGCCTGCAGGAAAATCTCTGTGCTAATTCACTGCAGGTCTGGACGGTTAATAGATAGATAGAAATAGAGTGAAATAGAGATTAATGCAGCAGGTGGTATTGATGATGAGAGTGCTGAGTTTTTTTTTTCTTCACTTTTTTTGTTAAATAAAAGTGAAGGTCTGAGCAGATGGACAGCTGGACTGTTGGTTTAGGATTTGGTTTGAGATTATGATGTTAGAATAAAAAACAATGCTAAAGAAGCACATCCGGTCATGCTGAGTAATTGAGTTTTGAATGCAAGATAACAGAAATAGTGACAGTGACTTTATGGCAGGATTAGATTGCTATGATTGTATGATTAGACACTGTTTTCACTGATTGAAACGAGCTGCTCTTCAATCTGTCTTTAATCAGAGAGAAAGAAAGCCGTCTGTCTTCTTTTTGGTATAAAAAAATGCCTCATTTTACTAATTGTTCTATTTCACAAATTTCTAAAGCAAAAAACCCCCCAAAAAACTACCCTTTCTCTCACTAATAGTATAACTTAATGACCCAAAAATGTATGAGCCCCATGCTTTTGATATTAGAATTTTGGTTCCTTTATCCTGGCTTTCAGGCCATCACTTTATGGAAGAAGAGTTAATGAATCAACAGGGACCTAATCAGCACAGCTCTGTGAGACAGAACAGCTTTTTATATTGTCACTATGAGCAGCAGGCTAACTGCTATCTACATGCCTATGTGCCTTATGAATACTCTTTCTAGAGATGTAGTTATCTCAGTGGAGGAAGTAGATGTTAGTGAATTGCTTTTAGAAGTAGAGAGTCTTCAGAAGAGTTGCATTGCTTCTGGCTGTTGTGATTTTACAACTTTTATAGTCTAAGAACACTTCAGAATCACCATGATGGTTGTAAACAATGTAACTTTTTTTTCTCTTCATTCTCAGTAGCCAGCGTACAACTTTTTGTCCTTTTCCTATAAAGTTGCCAATTCCGATGCACAAAGTTTAATTAATCTTTCATGTTTTAATTAATATGACATCTAAAAGAGAACATTGTGTATTTTCTGTACAATTTCTGTACAGCCCTCACAAGTATTTGGTTATATACTTCCATAGAAATTAAATTATAGTAATGAAACTGTAGTCAGTGTACAGATTGTATAGCAGAATAAATTTACTGTCTTCTGAACATAACAACACACAGCCATTAATGTCCAAGTAGCTGGTAATACAATGGAAATTTAGTCCACTTAGATGGCTAGTCAATGTTAGGTGATCCATCAGCTAGCTTATCTTTAGTTATCACTTCACCCAAATTCAGTGATGACATCAAATCTGTCATTAAGTTGTTTTCCACAGTTAAATCATAAATTGTAATGCCAAGAATGAGGCCAAGTCCACTCTGACTTATTTCAGGTGACAATAGAAAAAAATGCTTAACCCACCTCCATCTCTCTTGCTATAGGAGCCTGATACTGAGAGTGAGTCAGAGGCAGAGAGTCAGCGGCAGGTCAGCATGTAGGGACAGTGGAGAGAGTGCTGTTGCTGAGGTGAGAGATAAAGGATGCTGGGCTGTTGTGAATAAAATCTAAAATGTAAACAAATCAGTATTTATTTTGTGCGCAATCTAGTCAGTTGTGTGAACTGTGGCATTACTGATTTAATCTACAGCAGCTTAAACTGAGCTTTATTTTATTTTGGGCAGTATAAAAATAATAGGCTGTCTCATTGTTTAAGCAGCTATATGGGTTTGAGGAAGAGGTGGCCTAATGTTCCCAACAATGGTTGGGGGTGTGAGCATGACATCATAATGTTGATTTTACATCATAATATCGGTCCATCAGTGATGGATGATAGTATAGCATCATATATAAGCCCGAGGCTATTGTCTGCCTTTGCTAAGTGTAAAGTCAAGGCTGACATGAATTCTAACAGTTCAGTGAACTGAAATCACATTTTCTCACTTACCCCAAATGAACTACATCATTTAAACTTATCTGAAGTCTGCGTCTGAAGTAAATATGAGAGAAAGCTATATAGGCTATAACAGTAGTCTGTGCTGCAGAGATGGAAATAGGTAACAAGGACTTTTTGGTAGCATTAGCCTTGAATCTACAAACTGGATTCCAAAACATTTGGGACACTAAACAAATTGTGAATAAAAACTGAATGCAATGATGTGGAGGTGCCAACATCTAATATTTTATTCAGAATAGAACACAAATCACGG
>BRDA01023219.1:1628-11628 GCA_036984385.1 Crenuchus spilurus
TCTTCCGACCCATATTTCTTCCGACCCATTTCTTCTACCCAGCCTTCTTTACCCAGCCTTCTTTATACCCAGCCTTCTTTACCCAGCCTTCTTTATACCCAGCCTTCTTTATACCCAGCCTTCTTTATACTCAGCCTTCTTTATACCCAGCCTTCTTTACCCAGCCTTCTTTATACCCAGCCTTCTTTACCCAGCCTTCTTTATACCCAGCCTTCTTTATACCCAGCCTTCTTTATACCCAGCCTTCTTTACCCAGCCTTCTCTTTATCTAGCATTCTTTATACCCAGCCTTCTTTACCCAGCCTTCTTCACCCAGCCTTCTTTATACCCAGCCTTCTTTATACCCAGCCTTCATTATACCCAGCCTTCTTTATACCCAGCCTTCTTTATACCCAGCCTTCTTTACCCAGCCTTCTCTTTACCCAGCCTTCTCTTTACCCAGCCTTCTTTATACCCAGCCTTCTTTACCCAGCCTTCTCTTTACCCAGCCTTCTCTTTACCCAGCCTTCTTTATACCCAGCCTTCTTTATACCCAGCCTTCTCTTTACCCAGCCTTCTTTACCCAGCCTTCTTTATACCCAGCCTTCTCTTTACCCAGCCTTCTCTATACCTAGTCTTCTTTTTACCCAGCCTTCTCTATACCCAGCCTTCTCTTTATCCAGCCTTCTTTATACCCAGCATTCTTTACCCTGCCTTCTTTACCCAGTCTTCTTTTTACCCAGTCTCTTTACCCAGCCTCCTTTATATCCAGCCTTCTTTATACCCAGCCTTCTCTTTACCCAGCCTTCTTTATACCCAGCCTTCTCTTTACCCAGTCTTCTTTTTACCCAGTCTCTTTACCCAGCCTCCTTTATATCCAGCCTTCTTTATACCCAGCCTTCTTTATACCCAGGTCCTTTACCCAGACTTCTTTATACCCAGCTTTCTTTATACCCAGCCTTCTCTTTACCCAGCTTCGTGTGGCAGTCTGTTTACCTTGTAAGACAAAACACAAGTAATTTTCACTTCTAAAGTGTTAAGTGACATATCTGCTGTTTTATGCTGTCATTTCTTATGGCTGCTGTAACCATAATTGTGTTGTCTCTTATTATGATACTTTTCTAATTACTAGACCCCCCACATACACCGCCAATTAAATTCTGGATGTTCACTGTTTCTCTCTGTAATTCATACGACCTGTTTTATAAAATATACTTAATACTATGCTGAAAGGCCCTACTGCAGTACTGATGTGTAGGTAAAAACACTGCATCATACACTGTCTCTCTCTCTCTCACACACACACACACGGCATTGATTCAGCTCATCACATAAGTGAATATGGTCATTTATAATTCAGAAAGGCTCTTCGCTGCAGAATGTAAAGTAAAGCCACGCGTGGAACCCACAGTGCATCTCTAAAGAGAATATTGTATAGTGAGCGAGTTCGCCTCACTTATTTATTTCATTGAGCTCCCACATCTTACTTAACACTGAGGAGGTATGAACAGTGCTGACTGACAGCTGCCTGCACTCACTGTCCTCCAACAGACTTACGGTTGAACAAAACGAGGAGAAAAGGTGGAGAGAAATTCTTAATAAAATAATTCTTAATAAAATCAGAGTCCCCTGATAGTCAGACACAACAAATCCAAAACATTCATGAACAAGCATGTTAAGCCAAGTGCTGAAATTTTAAACTAGCTGATCAATGACTTCAGCAGCCTTCATACATGATTCAAAAACAGCAACGTCTCCATTTCTGATGTGATTTCTTTAAGAAAAACCTCCTTTTATAAACACACTTTTGCTATTTTTTGAACAGCCATAAAGTCTCAAAAAGGTTTTTCAGTCATTCTGGTCTGGTAAGTTGTTCTATAGTGTCTATGTGATCTTAGTCTTAGTCTAAGATGTGGTTGTACACACCCATTTAAACCAACACAATTTTGCCTTTTTCTGAAACAAGTAATTTTCCCTTTTATGGTGAGCTCATGAATAATTTGTCAGCTTTAATGGCAGCAGATCTGCTGTGATTGGCTAGTTTCCAGCGCACATGAAACATAAACCCTTTGTATTTTGATCCACTTCCCAGGTGACTGAATTATTTCAGTGAGATTGTGATTCTTTGACTTTTTTGTATTTGTAGATTTTATGTTTATGCCATGAGAGAAGAGCTGAGGAAATGAGGAATGAGAAAAGAGAGAAGAGGTACACGGTAGGGAAGAGAAGTGTCTGAGAGAGGAGGTGAGTGAAGAGAAAAGCTGTGATGAATAAACAGATGACGAGTTAATAATTGGTACTGGCTATTAGAAAGTTATTAATTAGTTTAATAGTCTCCTGTTAGCTCAGTTATATGCTGAGATGTTTGCTCAGATGGCCACATAAACTACTAAGAGTCTTCAGTGAAATATAGTGAAAATGTGTAGCTTGAATATTTTGTTGATTTTTTATGTATTTTTTAAAGGAAACTTGATTCAGTAAACAGACTTGTGCACAACCTTCATGGAACGCTGCTTGTGTTTCTTATTACTGCGCATATGCAGGAGCCATGATTTTGTAATTAAAGTGAAATGTGGTGAGGTCATGGTTCATTGTGCAGCACCACCTGTGGCATCGTGGCATGTTGGCTCTCAGTCAGACTAAAAGGTGTAAGCTTGGCTAAACACAGTTAGCAGCAATAGATGGGAGCAGTTTTAATAAAATGAGAGAGTTGCTGGCTTCTGCCAAAAAACAAAAAAGCAACAAAGACTTGTTCTAAACATCCGACATCTGTAGGACTCAGTAAAGAGTGTGTCGGCCTATCCGCCGGTTAGTGAGCCACGTCAGAACACAGATGGCTTTGTCAAAAAATCTTTGCTGCTAACCTTGAGGGACTAGCATGATTAGCATGTGTGCTAACCTTGTTAGTAAAATCAGACCTTTTGCAGTCAAGCTGGACTGTTTTTTTACACTTTTACTGCTGGGATGGTCAACAAGAAACCTACACTTCAGAAAGATTTACACAGGTGTCGTTTCTCATTCTTCTTTAGTCAATTTTCAGCAAAACTAGCAAACGTCTTGACACCTGCTGAGACCGGCCTTTAGGAAGGTTACTGAAGGTTTAAACCTTTAAATGAGAGGTTTCTCACATGATCATATATTATTATTTACTGTTTTATACACTTATTATTTACTCATTCTCCTGATGAAGACGTGTGTGTGTGTGTGTGTGTGTGTGTATCAGTGTGTCTGTGTGTGTGTGTGTGTGTGTGTGTGTGTGTGTGTAAGATCAGGTGTGTCAGGAGCTCACAGTGAGACAGTGACTGTGATTATAATCAGCCTCACTTTTACCATCAGTGTCAGTTTCTTCATCCTCACACACACTTCAGTCTAAACACCAAGTAGACCAAGTCCGTCCAGACCCAGTAGAAGCCTGAGTGACTCGTACGTGTTGGCTTGTTGTTGGTGAAGGTTTTGGTGGATCTGTGCACTAGTAGACTAAATCAAGTCTTTAGTATCAGATCAGGACTAAAATGATGAGATGAGCTAATAAGCGGTAGATGATGAAGAGGAGGAGAAAAACACAGACATGGTGGATTTGACCCCAGAACCTTCATCTACATTTCATTTAGTCCAGATGTGTCATGACAAGCCTACGTAGCCTAATGAACAGTACACTACAGTAACGTGTCTTATCTGCGAGCTAAGAGCTGCTAACATGCTGTTCCTGTCCTAGCTTAACTCCTCTCTACAGACCAACGTTTCAGCTGGTTCGAGCTGGTCTGCAAAGCCGTGGAGCTTTTTTCATGTGTGAGAAGCCTGCATTTGTCTGCTGCCTCCAATTAAACTGAGTAATTCTGACAAAGAGAGAGAAAGCGAAGCCGTATGTCTGAAAGCGAGAGAGGAAAGGGAAGAGAGAAAGGCTAGTCTGAAGATGAAGAGCAGTCAGACTGATGAGAGGGTGATATATATGTAAATCTCCCAGCGACAAAACAGAAATGGCAGAGAACCAAAGACATTATAGCTCAAATCAGCTTCTTGATAGTTTACTGACAGTGATTTACAAACTAAAGAGCGTGCTTGACTCTCTCCATCTCCTCCATTACGTCTCATCAGCCACAGAGCACCAGAGCTGAGCTGTCTCCATCACAGGAAATGACTTCTCAGAACTTTCTTCTCCTCATCCAACCATTCCTGGCCTGTCTGCTCGCCTTATATGGGCTTGTTTTTCTCTCCTTTTTAAAAACGTAATAAATAATCCAGGCATCAGTTAAACTCTTTGCTTTAATGGGTTATCAATTCATCTCATAACATATGTTCTCTTCCCCCATTAAAGTCTTTAATCAGTGCTTTGAGCGATTCTTCACGTGGTCCTTTCATTCACTTATTTATTTATTTCTGATATTTGAATAATGCAGCTTTTAGCTTTGACGACATTTACTGATTCTGGGTCATGTGATCTCTCTCTGTAGCCATGGAGACGTCCATTAAAGCCCAGCTCGTTTATTGGAGCTCAGGTAAATGTTGCTTTTCAGGTCCTAATGGGAGCTCGTTATGAATGGTGCCCACGGCTGGCATGTAAAGTCAGCTAAATGTCTAAAAGCTCACTGAACCAACAAAGTCCCTTCACGGAGCCCCGAGCAACACGTTCTGCCCGGAAGCTCGGCCCGACTTGGGACGTGTAAAGCTTGCAAGAGCAACACGAGCGCTCACCGGAGGTGCGTCAGCACACATCAGTTATGCCTGGCATACATTACTCACCACCCGGTGGGCACAACTAAGAGTCCAGACAGTCACGGCCCACTTTCTCCACGTCTCACACTTTAAGATGGAGGAAGAACAACATCAGGGACTTTAGGCACTGAAGACGAGGTCATTAGAACACAGTGAGAAACAGCTGAGCTAAGTGGAGCTAAGCTGTACAGACCAGATTACCTGCATATGTTAAAGCTGAGACCTGCACACGGGGTTCCTGAAATCGTTATGATACCAAAACACACAGGGATGTCAGGGTCAACGCTAGGCTGAGATAAGAGAACAAATGTGAGCTTCTGGTCTAGTCTAGGGCCCAAACATCTCCACTCAACAGAACTGTGGCACTGACAACGTCCTCCAGTGCATCAACAGATGGGCTACAGTCTGTAACAGTGGAGCCAGTTAGCGTGCCTGCTAACATCTCAACAGCTTCGGGTCTTCAGTCAGGCTGGGCCGGTTTTAGTGTAGAAAGAAAAATGTGAGTCTGTTGCCAGCTCAGTGTACCTCCAAGAAAAACTTCCAGGAGGTTCATAAAGCACCTCCACAAATTCCAAGAATTCCTCATCCCAGTTTGTGTTTTCCTTTCCATTCCTTCCTCAGTTTTCTCGCTCTGTACAAGCTTGTACTTCAGGATAATAAACACAGTGAGCATCATAGTGCTTCAAAAACAGCCATGCTGGTGGTCTTTGTCTTCAAAGAGCATCTCAGTATCAGTCACTGGAGAAAAGAAGAACAGAGGAAGGAGAAGGAGGAGTAAAAACAGAACAACTTCAACTTCAAAAGCCCAAAACTGCACAATCCAGATATGCAACTAAGACATGTACACAGACGCACCTTCAGGGGTTTATCTCGTTATTCACACCAAAGTACATAAGCTAGCAGTGCTAAAAGAGGGCAGCCAATCAGAACAGAGATCATTTACATATATCAGTCCTACAGAAACTGCTAGCAGTCTTTTACACAGATTACACACTTTAAAAAACCTCCCATCATAAAGGAGATCTCAATAACATCTCAGTAGTTTCTCAGAGACAACAGGGACATGATTCTCCTCTTAATTTAAGATGAGATTTAATGTCTCACACTGTGCTCAGATGAAAAAATACTCAAACTGACCAAAGACAGGAATCTCAATACAAACTCAGCCTTTTCTCAGTCCCAGTCCTCCGCTGTGAATATCATACGTGTATAAACAGAAGGTCACGTCTCCTTTTCATGTCTCACTACAGGAATTTTAAGTCTCATGAGCCATCGATGAGCAACATTTGAGCAATTTGTACTTTCTTGCAGCTTAAACGTGCTTTACAGATGTGAAATATGGAGATCAGTAGATAAGAGTAGATGTGCTGTGACAGTGAAGTGGTGGTGTCTACAGTGCACTCGCACAGTTCACTGATGTAAAAACCTCGTCACACTCAGCAGAATGAGACATGACTTCACATGTATGTTTATATAATCTCAGAGCCGTTTTACAGCCACTGTGAGGGTAAGAGTGAGATAAACAGGGTGAGACTCTGACAGAGAGCTGTATGGAGTGATTACTGATGAGATAATGATACAGAGACACAGACTGGAGGACATACGCTCATGTCATCTACAGTAAAGAAGGTCTCATGTAGTCATGTTGTGAGCACTGTACAGTCTTTTGAGATGTAAATGAGCTGATGTTGTGCAGTGAGTAATAAATAGGCTCTGTTAGCACCGACCAAACCACTTCCATCCCGAGTCAACGTGGGTCAACCTCAACCAGCTTTTACACGATGTAGCTTTGAGTCAGAGCTACGCTTTACAGATCAGCCTCAGCTCGTTAGTGTAGGAGGTCACACACACTTAGTCTATAACATTTTCCTACCAAAACGTGACCCCTGATTTACTTCAGCACCTCAGTGGCCAACCAAAGCCCTTCTCTGGACCCGGCTGCACGAGGCTTTGATGTTGCTCATCAATTATTCATCTGTTTTATCCTCAATTATTCATCTGTGTTCATAGCTGTTTATTGATATGCCTGTGGCGCTGATCGATGGAAGGCAGGTCTTGGCATGGAGTGCAGAGTTGGCTTTGGTTCCCCCACCATCTGTCTCACACATTTCTCCGCCGAGTCTCACACAGTGGTGTTGCTTTATGAGAGCAGTAAATAAAGGGGGTGAAGAGATCCTGACCTCCTGATACGGTTAAACCAGGTCTTTAAACCTCACAGCTCTCAGAAATACCCAACAGGTGTCTGAACTTCACTCGCTTTCAAACAATCATGTAACAAACGCAAAAAGGAAAAAGTCAAACATACAGTTTTCCACTTATTACTGATGTCCATCAAATCTGACCACAAAGCCGTGTGATAGCATCACCTTTTACCTTTGGAGAGGAGGGGGTTCAGTTGTCCTGAGGTTATATCATTTTTAATAAACACAACGTATAGTTCATAAACAAGTGGGTTATGTAATATGTTCATGATTCTCTCTTACAGGTCCTAAAAAAAGTGGATTAGAACCATTTTAATTTAACAGAACCCAGTGACAGGTCCTAAGACTAAGCTGAACTAGTGAGTGGAATTTGTTTATATGTTTTTAGTACCTTGTGCATCTCTTGACTTATTCACTCTTTTTATCTGGGGGTCCCAGTCAAGGGTAGGACCTGAGCCCTGGGGCATGTACAAGCCCCCCCCCCCATCCCCACTGCTTGCTCAGCTTCCACTGTGATGGACAAACGTGAGAGTGAGGAAATGCATCGACTTTATTGATGTGCAGTTTGGCTAATTGGGAAGCCTGTAGGACAAATAAAGAGAACCTGCTGGTGTCTCAGTCTATTTTACACACTCACACCTTTACCCTGGCCCTGAACATCTAATTCCAGGCTACACTAATTCCATTATAGAGGTGTCCCCAATCCGTTTAGCACCGAGCCAGCGAGAAAGCTGCCTAAACCTGCACTGACACATGGTTCAGCTGAACAGAAGCTTCACCCCCAGTCTTAACACCCGTAACACTCATTCTTACTGAAGTGTTCCACCTCCAGGCCATCATTAACTGAGCAATGTTAGCTTTACACGTACACCTGCCAATTAAACCAACTATATACATTCAATCTCAAAGCACAATACACTGAAACTGAATACAGAGAATATCATTACATCTAAATTACCCAGAAAAACATTACAGAGATATCTACACTCTGAAATCACACTTTATCTGATCAGTACCTATGATAGTAAGAGTGAGTTCAGACTGAATGTAGAGCACCAGCCATTACAGAACAACTAGTTACTTTATCTTAATAAGTAATTTGTATATATATATATATATATATAAAATTGTCTTAATAAGAGACAATCTAATGTTAGCCAACTTTACTAGTATCTGTCTAATTTCACGTTTTTTAAAAAGTCAGTCAGTTAAAACACCTGAAATGACATCATATATTCATCAAAACATCTGTTTATGTCTGATTTATACATCCGTTTTTAAATCCAGCAGATATAGTAGGCTCTCACCATTATTCAACCTCACCACCAACCTCACCATCAACCTCACCACCAATCAGCCTCACCACCAATCTCACCATCAGCCTCACCACCAATCTCACAAACAGCCTCACCACCAACCTCACCATCAACCTCGCTACTAATCTCACAATCAGCCTCACCACCAATCTCACCATCAGCCTCACCACCAATCTCACAAACAGCCTCACCACCAACCTCACCATCAATCTCGCTACTAATCTCACAATCAGCCTCACCACCAATCTCACCATCAACCTCACCACCAATCAGCTTCACCACCAATCTCACCATCAACCTCACCACCAATCAGCTTCACCACCAATCTCAAAATCAGCCTCACTACTAATCTCACCATCAATCAACCTCACCACCAATCTCACAATCAGCCTCACCGCCAATCTCAAAATCAGCCTCACCACCAATCTTGCCATCAATCAACCTCACCACCAATCTCACAATCAGCCTCACCGCCAATCGTAAAAATCGGCCTCACCACCAATCTCGCCATCAATCAACCTCACCACCAATCTCACCATCAGCCTCACCACCAACCTCACCATCAACCTCACCATCAATCAACCTCACAACCAATCTCACCACCAGCCTCGACACCAGCCTCACCATGAATCAATCTCACCATTCTACAAACCATCATATATAAACCACCAACATCCACAGCACTAACATGTTCTACAGAGTAATAACAGGTGACACAGGCTGTTTCACAACAACAGGAAGAACAGATATGTCTTCTATAGAAGAGCATTCTTGAGAAGTCAACGTGCAAGAAATAATTCACAAGAAGTTCTGAGACATGCTGCACACTTACTGTGAAAATCTTCAAAAGCACATCTGCTTTCACAGTAACAGTGCTGTATAACAGCCCATGTTTAATGTTTAGGACACAAAGGAAAATAACTAGTACTGCTAACTAACCAATATGAGTCTGATTTTAGAACTGATATCAAGCCTTTGTGTGTCTGGTGATGGTGCAGTCCAGACTGGTGGCCTCCTTTCACAGTTCTTCAATGTACAGGACCCCAAAATGACCCAGCAGGAGCAGTTCTACTTCTTTAGTTTTGAACTGGAGCTGTGAAGCTAACTAACACTAGAACTCAGTCGTCACCCAAAGTAGCTCAGTTGCCTCTGTTCACTCTGTATCACTCAAACCTGGAGTCTCCCAGTCAAATACTTTTGATGTAGGTGGACATTTTTGTTTAGGTTAAATGGTTTAAATTGGAAAAATCACTTTACACCTAAACCTAACCTTAACCCTAACCCTAAAATTTATTTTTTTTACATTTGAATCCTCATGAAACAAACTAATCACATCCTCACAGGAAGCCTGCATATCAACGTCTAATCAAAACCTCCAGGACACCTGAACTGTGTGGAGCAATTAAGCTTAGCATCCAGGACTGCACTGCATCCTTTATCCTCTTAATAACATAATGAGCTCAGAGGACATCCTTCATAAGTCTGGCCTTACTGTCGTCTACAGCAACTTTAAATGACCATCTGCACCATCAGCATATGATCACAACCTGTAGGACTTTTATTATATACTGTATATATACAAATACAGACTTTTATTATATACTGTATATATACAAATACAGACTTTTATTATATACTGTATATATAAAAATACAGACTTATTATATACTGTATATATACAAATACAGATTTTTATTATATACTGAATATATACACATACAGACTTTTATTATATAGTGTATATATACAAATACAGACTTTTATTATATAGTGTATATATACAAATACAGA
>BRDA01023235.1:0-29048 GCA_036984385.1 Crenuchus spilurus
ACGAGTGAGGTAAATGCACTCATGGTCATGTCGTAATTATGCATGACTCTTGATATAGAAGTACACAAACTCTTCACCCTTGTGCTCTCTGGAAGAGGATACCATAGCATACGGGCATCCACAGCCAGACTGTGAAGAAGGTTCCTTAACTCAGGCTCAGAACTGACTGGTGTTCCTCTGAAATGACTGAGATATACTTTGCTAGCCTCCTTTCACCCTGTTCTTCAAAGATTAAACCCACCACAGAGCCACCACAGAGTGGGTATTATCTGGGTTGCGGATCACTCTCAGCACTGCAGTGACACTGATGTGGTGGTGGTGTGTTAGTCTATATTATGCTGGTTTGAGTGGATCAGACACAGCAGAACTACTGGAGTTTTAAGCACTGTGCCCAATCATTGTCTCATTGGACTCACCTGCCATGTTTATCCACCTTGTAGATGTAAAATTAGAGACAGTAGCTGATCTGTTGCTGTGCAGTTTGTGTTAGTCATCCTCTAGTCATTCAAGTGGTCACAGGATGCTGCCCATAGAATATTCATTATAAAATTGGTGGACCAGTGTCACGCTCCCAGCCAAGGCTGCTTTGTGGCTTTATGGTTAGTGTTTCATGTCCACGAGGCTGAGATTCATCAAGACTGAGATTGATACTAGGATGATACAAGGAGGTGGATGTAATGTTATGTGCAGCTGAAATTATAGTAAACTTGATTTGCAAAATAGATGCTTTATTAAAATGGGCTACTGATGTTTCAGTGAAGTTATAATTTCTAGTTTGTCCTATTTCAGAGCAAGTAATCTTATTTAGATTACAACTTGGACTAGAAAGTAATAGAAATTGTTTATGTGTTCATTTAGACCACAGTGTAGGGGACCACCGTGTGGCTTTTTGCCACTTGGGACGGGTTCCTCTCTTTTGATTCACTGATGCCAGTGTGCAGCTGATATTGCCTGCAGCTGTGACTGGTTTATTCTGTTAAAGGGTCCAGGAGTCCCTCACTGTCCATCTCCTCCTGTGCTGGATGTCCTGTTACACACCGTATAAAAAGACTGATATAAATGAGATAAAAACAGCAATCTGAAGTGATTGGTGATTGGTGTACCCCTAAGTATAACTACTGAAGATGTTTTCTGTTATATGTGCCATAGCCTTTTGAGGAGTTCAGTGACTCTAATGACGATGATGCTCTTAGGGTCGTAGCCCTTTCCCTTCATTCCTCAGCCTTCATTATTATAGCCCCTTAGGCAGGCTAACATTAGCATACATATTCCACTGCCCAATAACCAAATGAGCTAATTGGCTATCTTGTTAGCTGCCAAATGCACTTGGTGTGCACGCCAAGTACAGTGAGTGTCTCTGGGTATTTGCCTGCAGAAATCGATGAGCTGTATGCAGATAGAACCTGTGGAGGAGTGGGAGGAAAGGCTAATCGTGTTTATAAAGGGATCCTTCAGCTAGAACAACCAATTTACAGCCTGTGATTCATTGGGGTCTCACAAAGACACACACACTCACATTCACATATACAGAAGCAATATTCCAACACATATGGCCACCTGTAATGTTATTTGTAACATATGCACTCTAGCAGGTGTTAGCTTACTCATGATCCTTGCCACTTTTGCTTATTGGCACCAGAATAATAGTAATAGCAGTGGCATTTTCAGTCTCTGAGGTTGTTCACATTTCTTGTGAACACACACACACACACACACACACACACACACTGTGATGTAAATCTCACACCATAACTGCTGATGTCAGCGTTCCAGTGTTTCTGCAGACAGCATGACATTTGTGCTGCAGTTATAGATATGTAAATGACCCCACAGTATGTGTGGGGGGCAAATCGATGAAAGCTTTCTCTGATGGTTTCAGGCAGAAACAGTGGGAAAGAAACAGCACAAAACAAACATGCTCTACTAGGGTAGCTCCACATCTGCTCTCCAGGGGTCTGCGTGCAGAGCTCTAATCATACTGGGCCTATAGCGTAGGTTATTAAAGAAAAAACATTTCAGTCTTATCAGCTCAACAGCCCCATGGCTGTTCTCAGCACAGAAAATAATGAAGCCTTTAACCAAACAAGCTTTCGGAGGAAAAGTGAAACATCCGTCAGTTGTGTGAAAAGGAAATGAGGCAGGCCTTACAGTTCCCCTACATTACTTTCTTTTGTTTCTATTTTGTATTGTCATAGCTCATTTGGGAATCTTCCAGTTTGTTGTTGCCTGATAGCGTTCTCCGCATGTCTCGTCAGTAACCATAGTGCAAAATATTACAGGCAAATAACAAAAGAACCCAAACACCACTCCCAGCAGTCACACAAGCTTTCCTCTGAGGTCTCCCATCCAAGTACTAACCAGACAGGTCTGGCTCTGGTTACTACTTGGATGGAGACCTCCAAGGACAGCTTGTGTAAGTGCTAGGAGTGGTGTTTTGGTTCATTTTTTATTACTATTATTTTAAAGTTGTAGCCAATCAACCCTCCCAATCCTTTGCAATGTCTCTGACTCTTGGAGAGTGAAGACTGGAACATGCCTCGTCTAATACAACGTCACTGGGTAGCCAACACACTTAGAGGAAACTGCAAGATTCCCAGCATTGCTGGATCGGCAGGCCGACATTACTTAGTAGTGATGGGGACACCATCTACCCACCCAGAGAGAGCACGGCCAATTTTGTTCACTCAGGCCCCGGCTGTCAATGCACGACTGGGGTACAGACTTGCAGATCCTTGTATCAGCACCTTGGTCTGTTGAAACACTCTGGGCTCTGTTCTGTGGATCCACCATCCATAAATAGACACCTGAATGTATGTGTAGCTCTGCACAAGAGCAGCTGCAGTGACCACAAGTTTCTCTCCCCATCTGCTCTCTCTCTGTCTCTCGCTCTCTGCGTCTCTCATATCAATGTTCAATCAATCTAACACCTTCGCTGTCTTACTCAAACAGGTTTCAGTTGTGCCTTTGCGTTGAGTGTCAGCCTGTCCTCACCTTTTACTTTCAGCTATAGTGTTGCTTTTGAAGTACAGTGGTCCTTGAAAGTTTATGACCCCTTTAGACTTAGACTTAGACCCCTTTAGGCAGGCCGACATTACTTAGTAGTGATGGGGACACCATCTACCCACCCAGAGAGAGCACGGCCAATTTTGTTCTCTCAGGCCCCGGCTGTCAATGCACGACTGGGGTACAGACTTGCAGATCCTTGTATCAGCTCCTTGGTCTGTTGAAACACTTTGGGCTCTGTTCTGTGGATCGCAGTGCAGTGACGGGGACACTGTATTGTTTAAATGGTGCCATTTTTCTGATGACAAATAAAACAGAGGTCCTGAGTCTATGAGGTGAGAAAGAGATCCCTGGTCATTTCCTCAAAAAGATTAGGGGGTCACCTGGAGCTGCTGGCTAAATGTACCACTCCAAATCATCCTCATCTTCAAAAACTGGATGAATCTCTCCTCACCTTTGTCTAATAGTTAATGTGTGGTGTGGACTGGCTACCATCACATCATTCAGTAGACACTACACATTGCTGGTGATTCGAGTGACTCTAAAGTCTACTCCAAATGTCAAAGCACTTTGAGCGTCTAGAAAAGCTCCAGCTGAACGGCTTTTAAATTTCAATCACTACCTTACATTTCCAGTGAAATGTTTTCACACCAATACACCTTGTCCTCTGTACCTCAATCCTATCTCTCTACATCAGGAAAGGTACGGTTATGTTAAAGCAAACAAATGTAAATCACATGTGTCTAGTCTTATCCACATAAGGCCAGTGTGGCTACAGGCTTTCATTCCAGCTGACCAGCTGTTAAAGGATAAGCCCAGTGATTAAATAGGTAGAAGCAGGTGTGCTCTGGCTTATTTGGCCTGAAAGCCTGCAGCTACACCAGCCTTTTGTGGATAAAATTGGACACCCCTGATATAAATAAAAGAATGCAGGAAGCAAATTTATTGAGATTGTGTCTGTAATGTGTTTGTATTTCAGCTCCAGCTGTTTCTCTCATCAGTTTGAAGCTAGTAAGTATAGCCAGGAAGCAAGAGAGCCAATTCAGCCATGCTAGGCTTGTGCTTTAGTAGTTGAATATAATAGAAAAATGGCAATCACTCATGATTCGTGTGGAATTTACTACATGGCAGCTAATTATCAGATAAAAACTTCAGTTTCTAATGTGAGTCAGCAGCACCAGCCTGTGTGGGTTTAGTATCTGTGTGCGGTGGCCTGTAGATGAGCTGGAGTGTGTGAGTGGAACTAGGGGCTTTAGACACAATACCTCCTCGTCCATAAATAGACACCTGAACGTGTGTGTAGCTCTGCACAAGAGCAGCTGCGGTGACCTCAAGTTTCTCTCCCCATCTGCTCTCTCTCTGTCTCTCGCTCTCTGCGTCTCTCATATCAATGTTCAGTCAATCTAACACCTTCGCTGTCTTACTCAAACAGGTTTCAGTTGTGCCTTTGCCTTGAGTTTCAGCCTGTCCTCACCTTTTACTTTCAGCCATAGTGTTGCTTTTCAAGTACAGTGGTCCTTGAAAGTTTATGACCCCTTTAGACTTTTCTATATTTCTGCATAAATGTGACCTAAAACATCGTCAGATTTTCACACAAGTCCTAGAAGTAGATACAGAGAACCTAGTTAGACAAATGAGACAAAAATATTATTCTTTGTCATTTATTTATTGAGTAAAATGATCCAATATGACATATTTGTGAGAAGCAAAAGTATGTGAACCTTTAGGATTAGCAGTTAATTTGAAGGTGAAATTAGTCAGGCGTTTTCAATCAATAGGATGACAATCAGGTGTGAGTGGGCACCGTGTATTATTTAAAGAAAAGAGATCTATCAAAGTCTGCACTTCACAACACATGTTTGTGGAAGTGTATCATAGCAAGAACAAATGAGATTTCTGAGGACCTCAGAAAAAGTGTTGTTGATTCTCATCAGGCTGGAAAAGGTTACAAAACCATCTCTAAAGAGTTTGCATGCCAACAATCCACAGTCAGACAGATTGTGTACAAATGGAGGAAATTCAAGACCATTGTTACCCTCCCCAGGAATGGTCGACCAATAAAGATCACTCCAAGAGCAAGGCGTGTAATAGTCAGTGAGGTCACAAATAGGGCTGCCACAAACGATTATTTTTATAGTCGACTAATCACCAATTATTTTTTACGATTAGTCGACTAATCGGATCATACGTTAATTGAATATAAAACATACAGCTTATCGCACTAGAATGCAGCTGCTATTATATAACCGCCATTAGATTTCAGCTATATGCTAACTAAAAATAAAAACAAGACCATAGTTCATTAAACCTTTAATGAAATATGCAGCTTGTTGCAAGAAACAATTATTTAACTGTTTAGCATAAAGTGTAAACGTAGCACTGAAACGTAACGTTAGAAAACATTAGCATTCCTATTCAAACACATGACTGTAATAACGTTACAGAAAACACATGAATGTGTGCTAAGGCTGATGAATCAAATCGTCATCGCTAATGTTAACTTTTATAGCTATAAATATGAGTAAGCAGCAACTTAACTCTCTGTTTACGCTAATTTTAGCAGCTGACTAGCAATTTAGCTTACCGAGATAACGGTCCCTCTTCATCATTGTCACAATCAGGCACAACAGGCTTCCTTTTCAGGTGCTCGTGCATCGCAGTTGTGCTGCTGTGGAAGTCAAGTTCTGCCTTGCAGATATTGCATTGCACACGTTTCTCTTTCATTTTCTTAAAATGATCCCACTCTTTTGAGCTCCGTTGCTGGGTAGCCATGATAGCAGAGCCTGTCTGTATATAACAGCCTGTGACGTCATCCACGGGCTACCCCGGTTACCACTACTGCACATGTGCGTCAAGGACAGAAAGGCAGACGCAGCAGTGTAAGGTGAGAAAAAAGCAGCAGTTTGGAGAGAAAAAGAAAGTCAAAAAAAACAAAAACGACGCATCGACTATTAAATTACTCGTCGACTATTTTAATAGTCGACATAATCGTGACTAGTCGACTAATCATGGCAGCCCTAGTCACAAAAGGACCCCAGGGTAACTTCTAAGCAACTGAAGGCCTCTCTCACATTGGCTAATGTTAATGTTCATGAGTCTACCATCAGGAGAACACTGAACAACAATGGTGTGCATGGCAGGGTTGCAAGGAGAAAGCCACTGGTCTTCAAAAATAACATTACTACTTGTCTGCAATTTGGTAAATTTTGCCAAAGTTTGGCAAACCAGAAAATTTTTTTGGACAAACCAGAAGACTATTGAAATAGTGTTTTGTGGACGGATGAGACCAAAACAGAACTTTTTGGTTTAAATGAAAAGCATTAAGTTTGGAGAAAGGAAAACACTGCATTTCAGCACACACTGTAAAAAATGAACTTGCCTTGTCGTTAACCTAACTTAAATATTGTAGTTGGTATGACTACCAAGCACTGAATTTGTTGTGATAACTCAATATTTCATGTTTATATGTTTACTAACTACGCTTCCTGAGTTTACATAACTTAAATTTTTAAGGCAGCATGGACACTAACTTTTTTAAGTTGAAACAACAAGGATATTTTTTACAGTGCAAGAACCTTATCCCATCTGTGACACATGGTGGTGGTAGTCTCATGGTTTGGGCCTGTTTTGCTGCATCTGGGCCAGGACGGCTTGCCATCATTGATGGATCAATGAATTGTGAATTATATCAGAGAATTCTAAAGGAAAATGTCAGGACATCTGTCCATGAACTGAATCTCAAGAGAAGGTGGCTCATGCAGCAAGACAACGACCCTAAACACACAAGTTGTTCTACCAAAGAATGGTTAAAGAACAGTTACCAGAAACGTTTAGTTTCAGTTCTTGCTACAGTTGGCGTCACACCACATATTGAAAGCAAATGTTCACATACGTTTTTACATACTCACAAATATGTCATACTGGATCATGTTCCTCAATAAATAAATTACCAAATATAATATAAATATATATAAATATATTGGTAATATAAAGTATTTAAGTATCCTTGGGTTTGAGAAAGGCACTCTATACGTTCAACTTATTATTATTATTATTATTATTATTATTATTATTATTATTATTATTATTATATTTTTGACTCATTTTAACTTGGTTCTCTTTATCTACTTTTAGGACTTATGTGAAAATTTGATGATGTTTTAGGTCACATGTATGAAGAAATATAGAAAATTCTAAAGGGTTCACAAATTTTCAAGCACCACTGTAATAATTTCCCTTTTCTTAAAACGTTGCTTTTTGTTTTGACAGTAGAGCTACAAGGCTAATGTAACTAATAAGTAATGTCAGTTTATACCCCACCAGTTATCACTGTACAATCTGGCTGTCAGAAATAGTTTTATTTGTATCAGCAATAATAGCATCAATAATTACTAAATCTAAATGCAGCATCCTTTTGCTTCAAAAGAGCTACCTCCAGATGACAGGCCAGAGTGGGAATCCCTGTGTGAATCTTTACTGTTTAACTATTTATAGTAAAAAAGATCAAACAGGATAAGAGATCTTTACTGCCATTATACTTTCATACATTACATTTTCATGACTTTCTCCCAAGCAGTAATCCTTTAAGAGTTAGAAATTAAAACGATACCATCAAAGTTACTTAAAAGTGCTAATGCTAATTTATCAAACATAAAACAACAAAGTCAAACAAGAAAAAACATAGTTGAGCTGGCAATTTTTATTTCAAAGCTCATGGTTAGAGTAACAAAAGAGTGTAAAATGTGTACCTAACCTTACGCTTCTGTTTTTAATATTAGCTTGAGACCTGTGGCAAGTAACAATTTTATCTACCAGAAATGCACTGTTGCTCAGTAATGTTGAGTAGACTTGCATATATGGATTTGACACTGCGGCATACTTTTATGTTCCGTGATGTCTGCTGTTGCTGCTTTTAGTTATGTAACATGCTTTTGTTTTGTTTGTCTCCAGGCTTTCATTACTTGGTAGAAACATCAGTCTCATCCCAGGTAGCAAAGAACCTTTCCAGAACCTTGACTAAGGATTTGTAGATGTTAGGAGCAGATGTTCTCAACGGAACATTCTTGGAATGTTCTAATTGTAGAAAATGTTAGGAAAAAAAAATGTGGCATTTTCTGAAATTTCTTCTAACATTTTTAGGTGGGGAGTGTTTCTACTTGACCTGAATATTAGGGGAACATTTCTGGAATGTATAATTTGCTTGCTTTGATATCTCCATTGCAAAAATAAAGCAGAATACTTTGAATGCTATACTGAGAGTTAGATTAGAAATTGAATTAGAAGCACACATTCTGCACTGTTCTTGCACTCACAGAGGAATTTGACCTCCACATTTAACCCATTTCTGCAGTGAAACACACACACACACACCACACTGGTGAACACGCAGTAAGAGGCCATAAGCACACTTGCCAGGAGTGGTGGGCAGCCCTATCCATGGCACCTGGGTGACAGTTGGGGGTGCCTTGCTCAAGTACTCTTCAGTCATATCCTGCCAGGGTGTCAAACCAGTGGTCACCAGGCCAGTTTCTTAAGCACCAGGCCCATGGATAGCCCAAGCCTAGCAATGCTTAGTAATACATGATCATTAATACTTAAATATACTTTGTTTAATGAACTACGGTACACTTAAAGTAAGAGGGTTAGTTTCACTTTTTTGCCAATCTAGTTTTTTTTTTTCAATTTGAGCCTTATCTAAGAATGTGGACTAACCATGCCTTAGAAGCACAAGACTACTCTTATCTGGTAAGATCAGGCCCTTTCTGTTTGAATGCATTCAGCCTAAGAACTGCCATTAACACTGATGAGGGTCTTTGGCCTGAGCCCACAGCTATGTTCTTGACATAATTGTAGTCTAATAGCAGAAGCCTGTCTGGGCTAGAAACAGAGCTTGTTACCTGTCTGCTTGTTGTGGGTCAGATGTGTTGCTTTCACGTGTAACATCCTCTTTAAAATGTATTATCCCAATTAAAGAGATTACACGTAAATCTCAGGCATTAATTAAGCCAGTTTTGAGTGCTCCCCATTGGATTGGCGGTGATCTAATGTAGCTATACGACAGGTGCTTACTTCAATGTGTTTTGTTGAAAGATCACATTAGCCGGACTGCCTTGTCAGCTTCTGCTAGAAGCACTTTTTAATTAGCGAGTAGCTCGTCTGCTTTAGTAGAACACAAACCTTAATATTTCACTGCCTCGCTCACTTTTGAATGTCAACATTTTTCATGCTAATTTTAATATCTGCCAGTAAATACTAGGGAAGACATGAAATTGATACGAGAGAAGTGACTAGGTTCAGATAGCAGGCACATTGGATTTGTTTCTCAAATCTGATCTGTTGAGATGACTGTTCATACTGTTATTTGCAAGAGATCAGATCAGATTTGCACATCTAGACCTCACGTATACGCTTGGGTTGCTGTGGTAATGAAAGTGTCAGTAACTAAAGCCACGCTAGTGATGTGGCTTCAGGGTTGCCAGGTTCGCAATTTTTGAACTGCTTTACAAATGTATCATGACCACTAAAAAGTAGCACAGTAGAAAAAATAGAGCTGCATTTGCCTTACGTACACTTTCTAATGTTATAGGATTCAGTGGATGGATCTGAAAGTGTAGATAAGAGCAGAGTAGAAGTTTTCTGTTTTAATTACTTAAAAATCTAAAAATTATGTAGAATTAACTAATTGAAAAAATATTAAAAGTAAGAGCAGTACAAATTAAACAATTATAGTTTGCTCCAACATCTGTGATTAGACTCTTGATTAGATTAGATGTTGGGTTAGTTTTAAGCTTGGGTAGAGATACTTTCTATAAGACACTGAACTGTAGAGTTTTTTTCAGGTGACCTGGGATGCACTTCTTGGATCCCTGCACTCACTCTGGAGTTTATGTGTAAAAGTAGAGCTGGGCGATATGGCCAAAAGAAATATTATCATGATAAATTTTTCTGTATTGATCAATCTCAATAATTATCACAATATTAAATTTTCTAACACTGTCATAATTTTAAACATCTTTCTAAAAACATCAGACGAAATACATGAAATGTTACTATTTAAAATATTAAACTGTTTATTGCCAGAACATAATATTGTAGCGTCCGGCTGGATGCGTTGAAAGGATGGACGAGAAAGACGTTTACAGTCGTCGCTTTATTGTTGAAACTTACAATGATTGCTATTGGCCGCAGCCACTCCAAAATAACAACGACTAAAGAGGCAAGCTAACAGGCTAATGCTAGCACTCAGGCTGACACACACACACACACACACAGCGAGTCCCCCACCCCACCCCCACCCTCTTCTCCTTCTCACAAACAGACCAGCACACAGTGACCTCGTGCTCTGTCGCCCGGCCCCACTACAGCCTCCCCCAATCACACGCTTGTCTTAAACACAACAGTGCATTTTGGCGGCGCTGGGGAGGAGGAGCTAACAAGCAGCAGTATTAGACTTCTGAACTCACTGTCAAGCTGCTTAGACGTGAAATGGAAATGAACGTTAATGCTTATCGAATTTTATTGTCCCGGCTTATCATCGTCATCAAAGTAAAAATATCATGAAACAAATCAATATCGTTTTATCGCCCAGCACTATGGGAAAAGCACTTCGAAATCCGATTTGAGCGGCAAGTGTCCACACTGAGACACATTTTGCCTCCAAATATGGCTTGGAGTAGATTTGCAAAAATCAGATTTCATGTTGTTTTTGACTATTTGGACTAACAAAAATGAATCTGGAGAAAATATAGATAGGGCCAAAAACTGGATTTGAGCTTGCAGTCTGAACATAGTTCAGCAGAGTTTTTGTATATCCAATTTTTCTCACTGCTGCATTGCAGATGACCAGCTGTACTGAGGTCAGGTGGGGGTGGGGGGGTGGGGGTTCGAGCCCACTGAGCTCATTATGAGAGCAGGAAGAGAGCAGCAAGGTGACAGGAACATATACACTTAATCAAGGCTATATTCACAGCAGGCCATGACTGGACACCATTCAGCACTCGCTTTATAGACCAAAGAGTTTGTTCTGGCTTTGCGCGCTCACTCTTTTGTTCTCATGTCTTTTTTCTAATAGTGCTATATATGTTTATAATGTTCTTTGTGTTTTTTTTTCTCCGCAGTGAGACTGGAAATAGATTTAATGGAGAACATAATCAAGTTCTTTGCTATGACAGTAATGATAACCTGTAATATTAAATGAACAGATTAGCTCATTTCCTGAGGAATGTGGGAGAGGAAAACATAATGGTTTAGACTTTAAGAGCTTCTTTTAAATGAGTGTACAGAGTGGGGTGAGGAACCCAGCATGGCAGAAAGGCCACCTAGGGTCCATAATGGAGGGAAAGAAGGAGAGAAATGTTTTTCAGGAGGCAGGGAGAGTGTAAAAGGCTGGCTTTTTTACAGCACTCACAGTGTGTGATGAGGACAACTGCAGAAACCAGGTTCAGATCTCTCTCTGCTCCACTCAGTCTACAACCTTTGCTTCCTTCATAACCACTGAGCCAAGAAATCTTGACCAATATACTAATCTGCTTTATACACTCTCATTCTGCCAAAGCAGCTCTGACTTGTCAAGGCATGAACTCTACAAGACTTCTGAAGATGTCCTGTGGTATCTAGCATGGAGCTGTTAATAGCAGATTCTTAAAGCTCTGAGGTGGAGCCATTACATCCAGCACATAGATTAAAATTTGGAGAATTTGTAGACCGGTGATGGAAGATACTGACCCCTGACTTGGAGCACTCCTGTTTCAGAGACTCTCATCTGTCTTGGACCTTGTCAAAGTCACTCAGGTCCTCATATATGTTAATTTCCTTGTCCAACACGTTCACTACAAGAACTGAGGCAGCAATGGCCTAAATATTAGAGAAGCAAGCTTGGGACTGAAAGGTCAATGTTTTGATCACATGATCGGGCAAGAAAAGTGCCCTTGAGCAAGGCAACTAACCCCAAATGGTCCCCGGATGCTGCATCTGGTAGCTGCCCACTACTATGGTTTGCCTGTGCTCACTGTTCCCTACTGTGTGCTGTGCTCACTAGTGTGTGTGTGTGTGTGTGTGTGTGTGTGTGTGTGTGTGTGTTTGTGTGTGTGTGTGTGTGTGTGTGTGTGTGTGTGATGGGTTAAATGCAGAGAGAAATTTCCCTAAAGGGATCAAAAGAGTACCTATTCTTCTTCTTTACCATCTACCTTATCCCAAACTGTGGCATGTGCTCCTTTTGTCAGTGTATCATCTGTGAGCGGTCATAATGTTTTGGCTCATCCTCTTAAACATCACCATCATTCACAGATACAACTGTTTCAAGGTGCTCTTTTGCTCCCAGAACAGCTATAATCTCCATCACTCCTTGGCTGTATCTCATTCCGTATCTCTTGGTCAGCAGTGCAGGGAAGCCTGCTCTCCTGGGCCTAATTTAAGGTATTCAGCAGAGGCGAGAAGGAGTTACCGAGGCATAGAACAGGTGGAGAAGGAGTGGAAGAGTGGAGAGAGTGTGGACAATTATCAACCAAGCACCGCCGTAGACTTTTCCAGAAAAAGAAAAAAGAAAAATAACACAGCAAAGGAGAAATCGGAGAGAAACGCTGATAAGGAGGTGAAAATTGCTCTGCTTCACAGCTGCGGCTAAGTGAAAGTGCAATTTAGCCAGCAACATTAAAAATGTGGGCATTTCTGTGGAAAATAATACAAAGAATAATATTGGAGTCAGATAAAAAGCAAGTGTGAGTCTGTTTTCTCAAAGCGTTTCCTAAGGGAGAGAAAAAGGAAGATGGAGGCTCTAAAGAGACAGGCAGTGATGGATGAAAAGGTCAGTTCCATTGTTTTAATTCACTGTGTGAATGGTCCTCTCTTTGGTCCACTGAGGACTCTGGGCGCACATTTATTATCATTATAGCCAGGTATGTTACAGAAGTCATCAATTACTGTGTGCTTTGGTCAATATGGGATAATTAAACTGTATGTTCCTGTGATAGCTGCTTAGCGGCGTGAACTAGAGAAACATGAGCAGTAACCCGAGGTGATTTACACCGTTTTGTTGTATTGATTGATGCTGCCTAAAAGCTCCAGTCCATTATACAGTACTGTGCCTGCAGAACCACTTTGCAGAATGCAGGCTATGTTGGGTTTTATTTATTTACCAACTTTATTGATTTCATGCAATGCACGTTGAAGAGAAATAAGTGCTTTAGTGCACAGAACTGCACTCTGAAGGGAAAGTAAGAAAAGACTTAAACTCTGAGCAGAAGAGGGATCTGCATGACTGAGATCTGTTTCTTTCCAGCTCTGTCGTTTAATTAGAGCACCCCCGCACTCCCTCGGTGCAAAGAGGTTCTTTCTCTTACCCTTTCGTCTGTCTCCTGCCTCTCAGTCTTTTGTCTTTTTCAGCCTTTCTCCTGTTTGCCCTGCTTGCTCGGTTTTCTCTTTCCCTCATCTTTTCTGCACTCTGTGGATCTGCTAGGATTTGGCTGGCTGTCAGTCAGAGGCAGGCTGCTCTTACCTGAGGCTGAAGGCTCAGTGAGCCTGACATGGCATTGGCAGAGAGAGCTCTAATTTGAGCCACAATTTCAGACCCAGATTCAGTCATTACGCTGATACTGTATACTTTTCTCGTTTATGTGATTTTTTCAGTATCAGTTCCTTTTTAATATGAACCATTGCAGCCTGAAGTAAAGAGATTTGTCACTGTACCTTTAATCAGCTTTTAAGACTAATGCATGCAAATAATCTTTGTTCAGAAGTAAATCCATGAATGAATTCCTCAGGCTCTTTGTGTGGATTGGAGGATGGTTTATTTTGAAAGTCTAATAGTACATTATTTACATAATGCATAAAAGTCAATGTATTTGGTACTCAAAAGTGTAGTTTTGCTTGACGCAGGTGCTTTAAACTCTTAAATACAACATATATAAAATAAATATGTATATATTGTAACTCTACATTAATTACACTGCTCAAAAAAATAAAGGGAACACTAAAATAACACATCCTAGATCTCAGTGAATAAAATATTCCAGTTGAAAATCTCATTGCCTCATGCTACCTCTATGGTGTGAGAACTGACAAAATGCAAAAGTGACCAAAACATCAGCCAGAAAGGATGAGAACAGAGAAAAGGTCTGTGGTCACCACCTGCAGAACCACTCCTGTATAGGGGTTGTCTTGCTAATTGCCTCTCATTTCTACCTGTTGTCTGTTCCATTTGCACAACAGCAGGTAAACTAGATTCACAGTCAGTGTTGCTTCCTAACTGGACAGATTGGTTTCACAGAAGTGTGGTTGATTTGGAGTTACATTGTGTTGTTTAAGTGTCCCCTTTATTTTTTTTTGAGCAGTGTATATTAGTGCAAAGGCATTTTATTCCAAGGATTTTTGGAGAATTTCTCTTGGTCAAGTCATCAGAAATGTTTATACTGTACAATGTAAAGGATATCAGCTAATGTCAAAAGACGTAGAAATGCAGGTTTTTCAGAACAGCAATGATGTGGTCGTCTTCTAATATTTTGCCATTTTCTAGTCACGTTAATCTTTATTAATTATTATCTCTACATGCATATAAAGTCACCAGTTTCAATTATCACCAGCCCTCAAGGCTGCACGATAACACTGTGCTAGTGTCTTATTAACTCAGAACCACATAGTCCTCAACATTTTATATGACTCCACCCAGTCACTACAGGCCTTATATGTAATCTCTACCATATGTGAAACTCTCGTCATGGACATTTGTCACTCTAGCCTCCATCAAACTCCATCATGGCCATGAACATTTATGTTTTTTTTTTCAAAATGTTCTGATCTTTGCTTCTTGTTTCAGATATTTTTAATGGTACCTACATCCTGCTCTCAGCATTCACCATCGTTATGTCTCCTGCTTACTCTATTTTTGTGCACTCCTGCTGTTTCCTTAATGGACTACGGAGCTTTTATAACATTTGTGCAAATTTGACAAGATACACAGTAGGAGAGGGATTTTTGAAGAACAAGAGCATCAATGTTTAGACAGTCAGTGACTTTCTATTCATTACTGAAAAGACTTGCAAATCTACTTCAAGTCTCTCTGTTCTTTGTCTGAAGGAGAAACCCAAACCACACATAGTCAGGTTAACGCAGGTACGGCCGGGTCAGGACCTCATGAGAGCCATCATTAGCAAAGCATTCAAAAGTAGTTTAAGAGTGTTAATAACCTCCGACCACAGAACTCATCCAAATTCAAAGCTGAGCAGTGAATGTAATGGCGCTGCTATTATCAGCTAATGTTGTCTGGTAGACTCTTCAAAATGTTAATGTTACAGGAGAAAGAAAAATATTCTAAATTTTAATGGAAGTCAGTGTTAAAAGGTTTTATTTAAAGTCATTTTGGACATTTTTATTTGTCCATTTGTTCTAAAATATTCACATGATGTAAAGGTCAGCTAGCACTTTAAAATTCTGTTTAAAAATGGTTTTGTCTTGATGACGGGAATGTATTTGTTTATTTTCCACTGTACTCGTAGCTGTACTGATGTTCTTAAGTTTCTTTGTAGACTGTTGTATATTACATTTCTCACATCTTCCCCCTTGTTTAAGATCTTAGGATCCTCAGTAATTTTAGGATAATTACCCAAATTTTAGGTGTTTACCTATGTTAAATAAAATCAAGATGATGCTGGGGCAGCACGTGGCTTGGTGGTTACCATGTACATGGTCATGGGATCGAGTCCCCATCTGGGTGGAGTTTCCATCTTCTTGTGTCTGTATGGGTTTCCTTCAGGGAGGAAAAGGTCAGGTGAATTGGGTACTCTAGATTGTGTGTGTGTACCCAGCAATGGATTGGTGCTGGCATGTGTGGGTCTGTGTGGGTTTCTTCCAGTGACTCCAGTTTCGTCCCACAGTCCAAAAACATGGAGGTCAGGTGAATTGGCTACTCTAAATGACCCTAGTGTGTATGAATGTATATGTCTGTGTGTATGAATGCCCAGATATGGTTTGGTACTCTGTCCTGGATTAAGTGGATAAGATATGAATATGTTGCTGTTGTTTTTTTTGTTTTTTTTAAAGAACCCTTCAACTGAGCAGAAAATGTGTTTTATGCATTGCAATGTAGTAGCACGTGGTTATACTTTACTGCTGAAGACAAAAATTTAAGTGCTACACAGCACTGAAGAGACTTTATGTATGTTAATCTCACAACTTACAGAGGTGCATTCTGTTTATTTGAGACCTCAGTAAAGGATGGAAACTTAAATCAGCACTTTTTCAATACTTATTTGGCATGCGAAAGTAGTGATCCTCCGAAAATACTAAATAGATGTCAGACCCACTGGCGGGTCCAGGCTGTTTACGGCAAATAGAACTGAAATCCTGAAACCTGTTTACATGTTATACAAATTATAATTGTGTGTGCTATCACTATTAGCCAGACATATGTGTTTGGAAGTGTGTATTTGTGATCATTACTCAAGAGACAGACTCTGTCCTACATTTCCTGACTTCTCTCCACAGGGAATGTTTGCTCTCCGTCTGCCCCCCTCTCTGTCTTCCTCGCTCCCTTCCTCCCTCTCTCACTCACTCCATCATCCTTCATCTTTGCCAGAACAGCCAACAGGATAAACAACAGCAAGACTGTTCACACGTTTCTACAGTGTGTGTGTGTGTGTGTGTGTGTGTGTGGAAAGCAGGACTCTCATAACGCCACTGGCCTGTAGCTGCAGTCATAACTCTGAAAACTGACATGAGAGTGAAAATTAAATGCCAGAACAGCTGGGATTTGTAGTCCTCTGACAAGGGCATTGGTGTCTGTGTCCACTTGCAGTGGCCAACATGTTCTCATTTTTACTGGATTGTATAAAAGGGTGCAGTTGACAGAATTTCACAGTCTCCTGAAAACTGAACATTCCTAGCAGACATCATGACATTGTCTCTGTTCTTGCAGCACTGATACAATGTTGAATCAAAGTTATAAGTTAACCGGGTTGAGTCATTGAGTATGCTAACATGCACATAATCCCAGAAATTAAAAGTTTGGCTGAGCTTGAGTCTCTTTATTGGTATTCATTTTTTTTGTTGTTTCTGTGGCTCCAATTTGCTCACATATGTTTGCCACCAGTTCAAAGCAAGAATTAGACCAAGAGTATGCATACTGAGAAACACTACTGCTGTGCTCAAATTCCAGGGGTCTTTCTCAGATTTGTTGAAATCCAATAATCTCACTGTAATGTGCTTTAAAAAAAGTGTGCTGTTTACATGACTACCTGAATACATCTGGTAATAAGGTAATAATCATAAGTACACAAATAAACAGCAATGTAAACAATGTAAGAATAGACCAAGTAGGGGCCCCATGTGGCTCAGCAGGCTAAGACGCTGACACTATTACCAGAGGATCGCAAGTTTGAATCCCGGTCATGCTGTTTGCCATCAACAGTCGGGGTCCAAGAGAGCAAAAATTGGCAGCGTTCTCTCTAGGTGGGTAGATGGCGCTCTCACTCTCCCTATCACTCTCACATTGTAATGTCCGCTGGCTCAGGCGTCTACTGATTGGCTCCCCAGTGATGGTGTATCAGTGGTAGTTCGAAAAGAGGCGGTGGCTGCATCACACGCAACGGGAGTCTTCACCCTCTTAGAGTCAGGGACATTGCAAAAATGATGGGGAGAGTCCTAACAGATGGAATGGGCTAATTGGCTACTACTACATTAGGAAGGGGATAAAAATAGGCAAAAATGAATAAAAAAAAAAGAATAGACCAAGTAATGGAGTACTAAGTTACATATATACAGTGTGTACAGATAAGAGAATTTAGCAGCAAATACAAATATATATGTATATGTGAAAATTTTTTATCATGTATTTATTGTACAAGTTAAAGTGCACTGACTACAGTGAATAGGAAAAGGTTCTTGTTCAGGATTATGTTATGGTATATATAGTGATTATGTACATTAGAGTGTGTGTAATAAAGTGCATTTGCAGCAGATGGATGTGAAAAGGGTCTTTGTTTGGGAGTTTGATGGCCTGGAGACAGAAGCTGTGGAGGTGGCGGCTGGTCTGAGGCTTTAGGACTCTCGCTCTTGGTTTCCGCTGAGATGGAAGATAGAGTTACTGGGGTGTGAGGGGTCAGCCATGACTTTCCCCACCCTTTTCTTCATTCTAGTAAAGCTCTTAAAGGGAATAGAGCAGACAGCCGATGATTTTCACAGCACATCGCACCATTTGTCGCAGCTTACGCTTGGTCAGAGGAGACACAGAGCTGAACCAGACAGAGATGGAGGATGTGATGATGGACTCTATTATGGCCGTGTAAACTGGACCAGCAGTGCTTGAGGCAGCCTGAATGTAACCGAGGAAATACAAGCACTGCTGGGCGTTTTTCATCACTGCAGTGCTGTGTCTGTCCTATTTGAGATCTTACTGAGTGGTAGTGCCCAGGAGTCTGTAGGACTGAGTGTGTTGGGCTTCTTTCTGAAATTAGTGGTCATTTCCACATTTTTTTTGCGTTTAGCTACAAGTTGTTTGATGATGTATTTTTATAACTTACTTCTTTTTTCCTGCAACTTTAGAAATATGAGTGAAGCAAATATCAGTATGTCACAAAATGAAAATACAACACAGCAACTGCAATAAACTGCCTCATAGATTCGAGATGAAAATGTGTACAGCTTCATAACTTGATCCTTTTGAATTGATCAACTGCCTGAATCTGCTGACTGGCCAGATGGCTAATATAGTTTTCTGTATTAAAACAAGAGACAGCACCATGTTCACACACACACACACACACACACACACACACCATACTTGTAGAGTCAAGCAAAGTTTTCTGATGTTTTAAAGTGAAATTAACTCTGAAGTACTAGCTTTGTACCAGCTTCAAAACGATAACTTCACACCTTAAGGAACCGCCTTACATTTTAGACGATGTTCTCATGAACATTTGCCAATTTCGTATTGGTTTTATTGGAACTTGACAAAGTGAAAGGTGGTTCATTGGTTATGAAGCTCTAATAGACTACTGCCTTCTATAGGTAGAGTAGTACCGCATATGTGAAAAATACAACACAGTAAAGTTCTGTAAAACTATAACTTCTTATAATTAGAGAGATTAGACAAACTGATTCGGAGGGCTCACTCTGTACTGGGATGTCGCCTAGATCTGGTGCAGGTGATGGGAGAGAGGAGGATGTTAGCAAAGCTAGCATCCATGTTGGAGAATGTCTCTCACCGCATGCATGAGTCTCTGAGTGTGTGAAGAAATGTTATCGTAAGTCCTTCCTGCTGTGGTTAGACTTTACAACCAACACTGCTCCCAGCAGACCACTTACACCTATAACTTATAACCCTTAACTACTAACTTTTTCACCTCACTTAGAGCTTCACATAACTTTATTGATGTAAATATCTGGGCTATTTTCATTCATTACAATACTGTGATATTTATTTATTTAGTTAGTTGAAAATATTCTTCATAGTTGTTATTATGTGATAAGTTGTATTATCATCTATACACAGTGGTAACCCTACTTACGAGTTTAATCCGTGCAGGAGCTGAGCTCATTAGCTGGTTTGCTCGTTAGCTGGATGCATTTTCCCCATAAGAATACATGTAAAACTGATTAATCCGTGTCAGCCGGCCAATATACAGTATACTTTAATATGCTAAATAATGTGTTTATATAGTTTTTTTAAAACATAAACGAGACGACGATGGCGTTCGTGTAGGCTGGCAGCTAAGGAGGACAGGATGACGGGCGTACGTGTATGGCATGGTTACACTTATCATATGAAAAGTAAAAGTAAAATGTATCTAACTTTCTTGTTCACTACCTTTTGCTAACTTAGCGTCACTTTCACTAGCACTTTCACTTTCACTGGACAGCGGTCAAAGGTATTGACTGACCTCTTCTTCTACGGTAGCATCTAGGGGATGCTACGACCGTAGCACCCCTAGCGGTTTGGCATACTTGAAGAAATTTAGGCTACTCGTTACTTGGAATTTTAGTCGTTACCTGGAACAAAAATATTCTGAGATCTCGACTCGTTACCTGGAATACTCGTTAGTAGGGATGCTCGTAAGTAGGGTTACCACTGTCTTGTTAATCGTTCTAATACCTGTTTCTATCTCTGAGTTCATTTGCTGTCCCTTTGCTGCTATGACAGCTGAATTTCCCCACTGTTTGACTAATTAAGGATTATCTTATCTTATCTTAATTACTGTATGTGTGTCATTGTTTTTGCACTTGTTTTATTTAGATTTTAATACTACAAATTTGAGTATTTTTCCTCTTTAATTTACACCATAGACCTCCTGGACTTTTGAACTTTTGACCCCGTTCGTTTGAGGTTTAATGAAGTATGTAGAATAAGGTTATGATCGCTAATTCTAAAACCTGTATGTGTATGAATGTACCTGATTGGGCTGCAGAGGAGAGTGTTTGATAGAGTTATTTTGTCTTTAATTATACATGGCTGGGTCATGTAGAAATGACTGCAGTTTTTCAAAGCTGTTGTGCAGAAGGCATGGGGGGAAATGGGGGACACAGTGTAGCACCCCTGGAGCACAGTGTTGTTAATTAACTTGATTAAAAGCAGAACAGAGGTAGGTTATTAAAACCTACAGCCCTTTGGTGCTAAATCAGCATTGCTTTGAGGAATGAAACCCATAACCTCCAGATCTTTGGTACAGGGGAACCTTACTGAGCCAGTACTGAAGATACTACAGATACAAATAATATTAAATGTGAGAGGCCAGACAAGACTATTCAATGTTTTAGTATATATCATATTTTATACATCTGCTAATGGCCTCAAATTCCTAGCAGTATAACACTGCCTGGATTCAATCTCATTATTCTAAGAAACTAAGTCATTATTTTTAGAGATATTATTAAATGTCAAAACAACGACTGTGTGCCAAACCTCACTTCATGGAACCCTGGTGAGGAAATAAACTGAGGATTTTTTTTACACTGAAGTAAATGACTTGAAGCATGCAATGGCTTTACTGTGAAAAATACAGTAAAAAAACTGCTGTATTCAAGTGTTTTTACAGTAGTACCATTTTTAAATAAGTTGTTAATCATTTGCATATATGACTTCTGTGCAGTAATGCATTTCAATATTCTATATTACAGTAGCTTACTGTCAATGTCTTACTGTGGAGCACTGTTTAAGCACATTTTTTATATTACTACATTTAAAACCGGTAAATGTACATAATTAAAATTACAAGTATGGTCTTATTTTGAATTAGAGCTGTTTTTACCTCTTAGTAAGCACACCAAGACATTTCAAGATGCATTTAAGCTAGTTTAATATACTGCTGTACTAGTGCATCTAAAAATAATATTGTGAAGTTTGTGTTCAAAATTTAATTAAAAAATATTATATTTAATTTTCTATATTTAGTGCACAGAAATTGACATTTTAACCTTTTTTATTTACTGTTAATCAGTATTCCTATAGCTCATGAAAATCCAAAATATTAAATTATTATTATATTTCATTTGGAGGTTATTATGGAGTAAATTACTATTCAAACAGTTAAATTAAAACAATTAAAACAAAAAAGCCTTGAAATGTCACTTTGCATATAAGTATTATAAAATGTATTTTATTTTTATTTTATTTGTTATTTTAGACACAAATCTTTTTTCCACAATATTCTATTTTTTTTGGAGATGCACTAGAATTAAGAAATACAGTGAAATTGTATTTACAGCAGTTTTTAGAAGTGTACATTCATTGTATGTCTTAAAGATTTTTTATAAATCTATAAATGCAACTTTTTTTTAAAGTTCACACGATCTCAGCCCTGTTTTAAAACTTAAACTTCAATTTATATAATTGTCTCTGTGTTAAACCATATCACTTTATAGACTGTATTGCTCTCACCGACCTCACCTTCATGTGGGTTTACTGAGGTTTCAGTGTGTAGTGTGGCAAACGTGTTTGATTTAGTTTCCTCTAAATATTTTTTTTTAATCAATTTAGTATTTAGAGAAACAGAGCTGTATTTAGCGTGAAATACAAATCAAGTCATATTCTGGCCAATCAGTAGGCTTAGAACAATATTATATACTAGAGTAAGTGAACTGGTCCCAATCCTTGTGTTATGATGCCTGTTTTTTAGTGTGATTTTTAAGTTGGCATAGTTCACGGGTGTTGTAATTCTAACTTCACCTGAAAGTGAAGTGAAGTGAAAATGTGAACAAGCCTATATTTATTTTAACATTATAACAGCATGTAATGATGTGATTTGTTTAAAGCATTTCTGTTTTTGTGGCATCTATCTAAGTGTTCATCTCCTGATTAGGAGACCATGAGCTCAAACCCCAGTGATGCTACAGCTGTCTGTAACTGGGAGCCCATGGTGAGGGGTCTAGTGATGTTATATGAAGGAGATAGTAACAGATAGCATTGAAGCAGTGAGTTGCTTTAAAGTTTTAGGTGGAGCTGACTTTTTATTTTATACAGTCCAGTTGTATTGTCAGGTTTTTTTCTGAAATGGTCAGAGTAGAATCTGATTGGGTAGGATGGGACAACTCACTGCTTCGTTGGCTAATTGTTTATGTCAATCACAGCTAATGATGTTACTTCACAGAGGTTTGTGATGGCTGTTTTGAACTCCAGTCACACATCTGTTCTTCTCATAGTGTAGGTGGTTCAGTACCACACATTCAAATTGTTTCAGGAATTAATCTTAGCCAGTAGTCATAAAGGTGAGACAATCACAACAAACAGAGTGAGGAGCCATGAATTTCTGTGTTGATGTTACAAATCCTGACCTTCCTGTCTGTTCTGTGTGGGGCTTAAACTGCTCTTTAAAAACCCAACAGCAAAGCAATGAAGCTATAGTTATAGTTCAGAGAACTCAAATCTCTCTCTCTCTCTCTCTCTCTCTCTCTCTCTCACTCTCTCTTTCTAACTCATTCTCTCTGTTCTGCTCTCTATCTCTCTCCTCGTCTCTGCCTCTCTCTCTCTCTCTCTCTCACACACACACACACACACTGTCTTTCTCTCTCTCTCTCTCTCTCTCTCTCTCTCTCTCTCTCTCTCATTTCTCTCACTCTTTCACTCTGTCTTTCTCTCTCTCTCTCTCATTTCTCTCTCTCTCTTTCACTCTCTCTCTCTCTCTCTCTCTCTCTCTCTCTCTCTGTATATTTGTTTTTCTCTTTCTCTCTCTGTCTCTTGCTCTCCTTTGTTTTTGTCTCTATACCTCTCTTTCTCATTCCCCCTCCTTCTCTCTCTCTGTCCAGCTTTCTGTCTCATTTCTTGTCTCTGTCTCCATCTGTCTCTCACTGTCTCTTTTTCTTTCTTTGTCTCTCTCTCCTTTGTCTTTCTCTCTGTATCTCTCACTCTTTCTCTCTTTTTTCTCTCTCTCGCTGTCTTTGTGTCAATTTTTGTGTCGGGCTGTTTCTCTCTCATTTATTTGTCTCATGTTAAATGTCTACTTATTTGTATTCCTCTTTCTTAGTTTTTTGCTCTCCTTTGTCTTTCCCTCTGTATCTGTCTCTTTCTCACTCCCTCTCTCTCTCTGTCTTGTTTTCTGTCTTACTCCTTGTCTGTCTCTCTCTCTCTCTCTCTCTCTCTCTCTCCCTTTCACTGTCTCTCTCTCTTTCTTTCTCTGTTTTTCTCTGTGTCTCGCTCACTGTCTCTTTTTCTCTCACTCTCCTTTGTCTTTCTTTTTGTATCTCTCTCTGTCTCTCTCTTTCTGTCACTCTGTCTGATTTATGTCTCTCTCTTTTGTCTTTCTCTCTGGTCTGTCTCCCTCCACCACTCTATCTGTCTATCATCTGTTTCTCAGCCCCCGCCGTCTGGTTTCTATGGCAACTCCCGAAGTTCAGAGTTTTGATTTTGTTGAGCTAAAGTGCACCACGCCACTCGTTAACTAAATGTCAGTTTCACTCTCGCAGTTCACCAGAGGGAGGAAGCTTCATTGCTCAAATGCCAAAAGTCTCTCCTGTTTTCTCTGCTATACGTACGATTAGACTGCTGCAGGAATCCAGACGTGTTCTCATACCTGCTCATCTCCTGAGAGTTGGAAACATTTCAGACTAACCTTGATTTGTTTTTCTCAACAATGGCATCAGCAAGGCTTTTTATTATAGAAAGGTCTTATTTTTGGGATTTGCAGCATCTGCAGGTTGCCTCACTGTCTGATGGGTTCTGTGTATTTACACTGTTGTAGTATCACTGCATTAGAACACATGTGTGCACTGACTGGCTGTCTTTAAGCACACATCACTTAAAAACCTCACCAATGGAAAATTCAGCACCACTGCATGAGTCATGCATGGAAGGGTGTGTGTGTGTGTGTGTGTGTGTGTGTGTGTGTGTGTGTGTGTGTGTGTGTGTGTGTGTGTGTGTGTGTGTGTGTATGTGTGTGTGTGTGTGAGAGAGAGATTACTTTCATACACACACAGTCTGAAACAAACACATAGTTCATGGGAAAAGGAGAACATGCCAGAATCCAGATGTGGAAACACCCTTAATAGCGAAAGTGGAGGTTGAGAGAGAGGGAGAAATAGAGCAAAAGAGAGAGAAAGAGAGAGAGAGTGTGTATGAGAGACAGCAGAAGAAAGTGTGTGAAAGAGCAAAAGACTGAGGGAAGGACAGAGAAATAAAAATAATGAGGAAGAGAGTGAGAGAAAGCATGAAAGAAAGAGAGAAAGAGACATTCAGAGAAAGGGAGAGGGAAGGACAGAAAAAAGAAAAAATTAAAAGAACGAGAGAGTGAAAGAGAGAAAGGGATGGCGAGACAGAAAGAGAGTGAGAATGAAAGTTAGGGAAAGAAAAAGAAAGTCTGAGTGAGAGATGGAGGGAAAAAGAAAGAGTGAGAGAGGGAGAGAGAAATAGGATAGCTGTCTGTTGTATATTGTTGCAGCCTTATAAAAAATTCATAACTCCATTATACTCCATTATACGTTCCTTTAAAGGCCGTTCAGAAGCACCAGCTTCAACATTTCACTACAAACAAACCAACAGAAAAGGTCTTTACTGCACAGTAAAGTTAAAAATTAACATAAAGGACCAGTTGCAGGGATTCAAGGTTTTATTACAACAGCAATGATGATGATAATGGTGATGTCTTATCCTTTATGTATGAGAAAACCGACGGCAGGCATGTTCAGTTATTCACGAAAACTCAAACAGATCTGTCTTTTATGCTGAACTCTGTGCTTTTCTACACAACTTTAGAACAAAGTAAGTAGCTGAAAAGTAGACGAGACTGTTCTTTAACAGTTCTTTAGCATTGCTGGACACAGGAAACATTTTAGAGAACAGGACTTGTGTGTGTGTGCATGTGTATGAGAGAGAGAGAGAGAGAGAGAGAGAGAGAGAGAGAGAGAGAGAGAGAGAGAGAGAGAGAGAATGCTCCATAACCCCCTAAATCTTTACTTCCAGCCCAACTTCCAGCCCAACTTGGCAGCGTGCGATTGGTTGGCCTTTGGCTCACATGACCATTACCTCAGGGTGGGATAAAGAAAGAAAGGAAAGAAGGGAAAAGGCTAGACAGGCTTGAAGTAGATACTGGATCAGTGGTAGAAACATGTGAGAGAACAAACCAAAGAAAGGGGGAAATGGAAAGTCAAAAAAGAAAGAAAAAAGTTGTCAAATTGACCGTTAGTCCTGTTTTTAACTCAGCACACCGGAGAACACATTCAAGGTAAAACTGCAGGTCAGTGGGTCTCTAGAACAGGAGTGAAGAACATCTGAGATGTGGTAATGAGATAAAGAAAACAAAGACATTTTACATTTTCTTTACAACAGGGAGCAGAATTTCTCCTGATAGTTCAGTGCTGCCCCCTACAGTGAACAAACTCTCAAGACAGTATGAGTTGTAGACCAGTCACTCAAGAGAAATGTAGTGTTAGGATGGCATTAACAGCATTAAATTGAGCATATGTTACATTTGACCATGTTTTGTTAGTCATTTTTACACATTTTGTAAAAAATATTTTCAAATGAAGTTTTAAATTAAAAAATGACAACGACAGTTATGTTGTGAATCGTTTTAGTAAAACTTTCCCTGCAGTGTGTAAATATTACAGATGTTTATGACTAAGAGCGCTGTTGGGAAGGGGCAATGTTTCAGGGAAGAGGAGGAGAGAAGTGGTTCAGGTGGTTTCCAGGCCATGATGAAAGTACCACTAGACACTTGGCATGGTCAGTACATTTGCAACTCTAATCAATGCCACATGTCATAAAAACACAGAATTAGACCAAATCAGACCATCTGAGAACAACATTATTCAACCTAATCAGTGTGTTTTAAGTAGGGTTGCCATGATTTTTGTTTTGATAGTGATAACAAGTGTACTATCAAAATTCTCAATACCAAACTGATACTCTGGCTGTAAACGTAAAAAATGTAATCTGTTTTTCATGCCAAATGGTTATTTAATAGAACAAATGTCCAAATTTTTAGTTAATTTTTTTACCTAATTGACCCAATTTAATTGACCCAATAATGGCAGCCAATTGACCCACCCATTCACTAGGACTCTCCTAATCACTTGTCATATGACTCTCCCTGACTCTAGTAGGGTGAAGACTAGCACAAGCATCCTTTGATACATGTAAAGTCAGTCACCATTTCTTTTCCAACTGCTGCTGATAATTGTCACTGGGCATCCAACGTGCTCGGAGGAAAGCACAGGATCCCCAGTTCTGAGGGATCAGCTGGCAGATGCCTGAACCAGCAGCCAGAGAGCACTGCCAACAGGCAGCATAACCGGGATTCAAACTCGTGATCCTCTGATCATAGTGGAACCGGTGCTAGGTGCTTTGTGTGCCCCCATTCTGCCTCCCTTCAGTACACAAGTCTCTGCAGCCCACCCCCCTTCCCCTAGAAGATCGAAGTCCATTGATGATGGTGCCTCTGTTTGGTGTTTTATCACCAAATTTAAGTATTGAAAAGTTTTGATACTTGGAGCAACTATAATGGTAAGTGTCTAAAGTACCCAGAAACAAGTAGCTGATATAATGCCAGTCTGTCATACCAGCTGTCATCTTGCCGTTGTTTCACTGAGTACAGTTCATATCTGTAAAGACTTATTATACATTTATTTAATCAGGAAGAAGTAAGGATAAAGCATGTCTGATGTGTGACATATTTATCTTCATGTGCTTTCATGTTCAAAATGGTAGCTTGAGACAATCTTAATTGAAATCTACAGACAGTTGCCGTTGTTAGAACACATTATTCACATTTCAGATTGGGCTCTACTTTTTTAGACTATTTGGATAATAATTGTGTTGGCTAGGTATTTGAATTGTAGGATTATAATACTTGTATAATAATCTTTTTTTTTTTTTTTTGCTAAATATAGTGAGGGAGCGTCAGTTTTTTTCTGTATTGTTTGTATTTATTTCAGTACCACCTCAGACCACTAGAGGACATGTTGCTCTAGGTAATGGGTCAGATTGTCTTAATCACACACACACACACACACAAGCACCAGACAGGACTACTATGTCATGCACTCACTACTAGCTAAAAAGCACAAAGCTTGAAAATTTATTTTGAGTTAACGGATATAAAATAGAGACAGTAAAAAAGAAAGCTTTGTTTAAAAGAAAATATTGTGAGTTGTGCCTAAAGTATGGTTTTTGCAAAATGAAATATGTGTGGAGAGGCTGTCTAATAAAGCAATGGAGTGCTCAAAAGTGCTTCACCATATCATATCCAAACACTGTGAGTTCAAAGACAAACCCATTGAAAAAATGAGTTAACAGAACAGAAGCAAACAGTGTGAGTCTCATACTTAGTAGCTGCCCTGCATGCACATAGCTCAGAAAATACAGCATCTGAATTTTTATTGTGGATTAGTGCCGGAGCTCCGAAGCCAAAATGGCATTTGGGACAACCCTTGTGTCAAATTAATGCAACAATAATTACTTTATTAATGGAAAATAGAAGATAAAAATGTGCCTTGTGGAGATTGTATTCATCAGACTTTTGGAAATGCCACTGTATTAATAATTCAATCTAATGTAACTGCAGTGGTTGAACATTATCCACAGCAACACAAGCAGCCAGTGCCAATCAACAGTCCACTTAAGCATTTTTACACTCTCCCACCTCCAGGTTTACACTCCACATGGATACAGTCATCTTTGTCATTTAAATTTTGTACAGAATGTGAGAATATTGAATTGAGAAGTTAGTATCATTAATTAAGTTATATTTTACAAATGGTAATTTATCATTCCAACCAGTCATGTAGTTTTTTTCTCCAATTTGCAAACCTCAGGAAAACACCCAATACTTAATAAAAGTATTATATATTATTATCATATCACTGTCTCTTACCAATTCAGGAAAGTTTTTCACCTTATATATGAGTATATATGAGCTCTCATTAATTAATATCTCATTATCAAACTCACTGATAGTCATTGTGTAGCAAATTGCCTCATAGAATTTAATGTAATATCTGCTCACTTAAAAATGTAATGTAAAAATGCAGCAGACTAAGGTGCCAACACAATGATCAGAGGATAATGAGTTTGAATCCCGTTTATGCTGCTTCCCATCCCAAAATTGGCTGTTCTCTCTCTGGGTGGGTAAATGGTGCTCTCTGCCCATTACTACTACCATGCAGTGTCTGCTCACTCAGGTGTCTGTTAGAAGATGTTTCAGAGCTGGGGAACAGTGTTCTCAGTGCTTTCCTCTGAGCATGTTGGCTGCCTGCAATGATGTATCAGCAATAGTTCGAGAAGAGGCGGAGCCTGACTTGCATCGGAAGAGGCCTGTGCTAGTCTTCACCCTCCTAGAGTCAGGGACATTACAAGTCACAGTCCTAGACAAGTGGCTACCAGTACATTGGGGGGAAGTTGAGTAAAAAAATGCAACAGATGTCTTAGATAGATGTGTTATATAAATATACCTTTATTCTATTCTATTTTTGTTTTATTCTCTAAACTATTGACAACATCTATACCAAATGTCATGTCATGTCATACGCCGTCATCGTTTCGTGATGGTAGGCTGCACAGACGAGTCTCTTCTCTCCAATGCCATCTGTCTCTGGTTGCTTGTAGCAGGCTAGCACCTGATAATCCAGTCCAT
>BRDA01023242.1:0-19622 GCA_036984385.1 Crenuchus spilurus
TAAGACCAAAAAGTTCCATTTTGGTCTCATCTGACCACAGCACTTTCTCCCATGACTCCTCTGGATCATCCAAATGGTCATGGGCAAACTTAAGATGGTCCTGGACATGTGCTGATTTAACCTTCCTTGCCATACATGACTTTAAACCATGACGTCTTAGTGTATTAGCCACAGTAACATTGGAAACAGTGGTGCCAGCTCTCTTTAGGTCATTGACCAGCTCCTCCTGTGTAGTTCTGGGCTGATTCATCACCTTTCTTAGAATCATTGATAGACCACGAGGTGAGATGTTGCATGGAGCCCCAGTCCGAGGGAGATTGACAGTCATGTTTAGCTTCTTCCATTTTCTACAATCTTGGTTTACCTTCTACAAAGGTTTACAATCTTGTCTCTGGTGTCTTTGGACAGCTCTTTGGTCTTAGCCATGTTAGTAGTTGGAGTCTTACTGATTGTGTGGGGTGGGCAGGTGTCTTTATGCAACTAACGACCTCAAACAGGTGCTTCTAATTTAGAATAATAAGTGGAGTGGAGGTGGAATTTTTAGAGGCAGACTAACAGGTCTTTTTCTTTTAGATTATGTCTCTCACAGCGGACATGCACCCAAGATGAAAATTTTAGACCCCTCCATGATTTCTAAGTTGGAGAACTTGCAAACTTGCAGGGTGTTCAAATACTTATTTTCCTCACTGTAATTTAATGATTTGGAAATCTCATAGGCCCTCATTTTATTCACAATAAAATGTAGAACACGTCAGATGTTGAAAGTAAGAAACAGCAACAAACAAAATCACAACAAATGCACATTTTACTTAAAATTTCACTTTATGTTTTAGTATTTGTCATTTGCAAATTATATCTGCAGGCAGTTTCATATGCTTTTCATGTTTACTGAAAACTGAGTACTAATTTTTAAAAGAATGTAGTTCCTCCCAAATATTAAATATTTGTCTTTTGGGTGCTGTTTAAAAGGTGATAAGACCATGACCTATTTAACAAAGTCTATTACTGTATGTTGCAAGTGCATATTTTTTTCTTGTTTTCCTTGTACAGTGTTGGTTTTTTACTTTTTGCATAAATTCTGAATGTATTAAAAACTTTAAGTAGACTCCTGTGTTAACATTATATAATGAAAAGTATAGTAAAAGCTGATAAACACTCAGATATATGGCGTGCATCCCTGTGCGTGTATATATATATATATAATATATATAGTACACTGACTACACTAGCACAGCATTTTTATGTGAATCAATGTGGTGTATTCACATTGTTCACTGATTATAATATGAATCAAACAAAAACATCATAGGCATCAAAGATTCAAGAGTTTTGTAGCCTGATGAAGCCATTTTCTAAATGCACACAAATAACTTTTCAATACAGACTCTGGCTGTGATCGATGTCCTTAAGTCCCTGATCAGTATAAAAATTTAATGTTTGGGTTCTCTCAGTCATTAACCATGGTTTCTCCCAAAGACCTTAAATGGATAATTTGAAAATGTATCTTGAACTATACACATAGACATGTGAAAAAAATACTTTGTCTCACTCACCACACAAGATATCATTATTGCTGACACTTGTTTTTAGTCAAACGTTTGAAAATGCACAACATTTTTTGTAATATACAGTGAACTCCCGCCTTTTCGCGGTTCAGCATTCGTGGATTCACCTATTCGCCGATTTTTTTCTACAACATATCTACTAGTTATTTACGGAAAACCCACATATTCGCGGTTTGTTCTGTAGAACATATGTACTGTACAACAGTTGGGTACGTGCATGCTCCAATACTCGAACGCTATTGGCTGGCGTTCGGATGGCCGTACAAGGCCAGCTCTCATTGGCTCATCCGCACAACACACAGCCACTTTCGCGGGAGCCATAGACCTTCCAGCACAAAGTGTAAGTGGTGAAATGTAAGTATCTCGCTCTCTCAGAGAGCGAGAGAGAGAGAGAAGGAGATGGGGAGAGAGAGAGAGAGAGAGAGAGAGAGAGAGAGAGAGAGAGAGAGCGAGAGAGAGTAAACTTTATTTTCTATGTCTTTACACGTGCTAAGGATGATAGTTTAACACTGGAAGCGCGGATGCAACGAAATTTCTCGTCAGGGGAAAATCCCCTGCTTGGCTCCCCACCCTGCTTGGAGACGATTAGCATCCTATTGTTACGCTAATTACATGACAAACTGTCCAGGGCAAAGTGAGGGAAGCCAGTTTCACAGAAACACTCAGAATACTATATTATATTTTAAAATCAAACGAAGAACACAGAGAAAATTTATTTATTTATTACTTTTAGATCATTTTAGAGATTTATTTATGCATTGCCGTCTCCAGCGCAAAGTGAGGGAAATATCTCAGAAACTCTTGCCAGTTTCACAGAAAGACCCTCAAAATACTATATTATATTTTAAAATCAAACGAAGAACACAGAGAACATTTTTTTTATTTATTTATTTTAGATCGTTTTAGAGCGTTTAGATCACCCCCTTCTTTTGCTTCTCTTACAAACAGCCTGTGTGAGCACACACAGATGAATGATAGTTTATTATACATTTATTTATCACAATAGAATTTGTACATATATGTACAGTCTCCACTGAAATTACATTTTATTTTAAATCAAATCAAATCAACTTTACAGGTAGTCCCCGGGTTACGTCGTCCCCGAGTTACGATGTTTCGTGGTTACGACACATCTCCCATTTACTGTATAAAGCCTTTTTTTCATGTTTGGTGTGGCGGTGGAAGAATACATGGTTACGTGGCTGTTTCCTTTCATTATTAAACGTATTTTATATGTGTTTTTTGATCATTACTGTGTTAGGATAGGATAAGTGCTTACAGTATGTTATTTATGTACAGTATTTACGTATGTTCTGACTTACACGAAATTCGGTTTACGACGCGAACGTAGGAACGGATCAACGTCGTAACCTGGGGACTACCTGTATTGTCAAATCACATTTTACTGATGTGAAGGTGAGTGAAAATGTTGAGTTTTACAGTTGTGCTGCCGGCTATCAGAGTATTCACAATTGTGCACCGGGCCATTATCACATTGCTCTTTGTGTTCTAAATGTGTAAATCGCCGTGTATCACGACTGGACCAGCGTTTCTTTGTTTCCACCTGCAAATGCATCTGCACTGAAAAGAACAGCCATTTACAGTTGTGCTGCTGGCTATCAGAGTATTCACAATTGCGCACCGGGCCACTGAAAAGAACAGCCATTTACTTAGGCATATGGTTGGATTTAACCATCAAAATAGGTACTTATAAGCACTTTTACGGAGGGTTACAAGTATTCGCGGATTTGCGCTATTTGCGGTAGGTTCTGGTCCCTAACCCCCGCGAATACGAGGGGTTTACTGTACATAATGGCTCTGATTTAAGGTCCCACTACACTGTAGTATAATGATCCCACATTTTAGTTGATGGTGGTAGAGCTTATGTAAAGGTTGTCATGCTCTCCTACTTCATATTCAATGTGTTACCTGCATTGGAGGTCCCCAACTACTGCGGCCACATAATAAATTGTTATATAATATATAATAATCTGTAGGGTAAGATTTGTAAAAAGCTAAACAACAAGTATTTTAACATATGGCTAATATGTTCCAGAGGTAAGATAGTAGTCCCATTGATGTTGATGACTTTTACAGTATCAAATCATGATGTTATTTATGATGTTGACTATACTGCTCATGAATCAACCACTAAGATTCCCACCACCCCATGATCCACCCAGTCTGAAAAAATATTGTCAATTTAACATCAGCCTGCATTGCAAGTTGTTGAGAATTCTTCAATTAATGTACCAATCTAATGTAAAAAAAAAAAAAAAAAAAAAAAAAAAAACCTAATCTAGACTGTGTACCACCTGGCCTAAAAAAGAGAATGCCCAAACACATGATGCCCATTAAAATTTTCAAAAAAGAAAAGGTGTTTCTTTGACTTTTATTTCATAAAATACCATATGAACCCAATATATTTCATGTTTTCATGGTCAACTTCATATAGTTTGTTAATATACCGTACATCCATTAAAACACAGTAAAGCATTTAATAGCAGAGCTTGAACATAAATTAGTATTCATTATTAATTGATATTAATACGTTATTAAAATATATTTTATTCATAATTATTGGTTACTATTAATAATATACAAATAACAATTATAATTATTTCATATAAATAATAAAATATATTAATATGATATTAATAATTAATATTATTGTTATTAAATTGAACATTTAATAAAACTCAAACTTTTTCATTTCACTTAGTTTTCTAGTAGTTCTTCTATCGATACTTTCATTTTCCACAGAAGGGTTAACTATAACCAAAGTTTCCAAACACAGACAGATTCAAACACCCAAAATGTCAACAACTTACAGTGGCAGATTTACAACTAGGTGGCATGACAGCATGTTGGCAAGAAACGGCAGAGCCAATGAGTAAGCTTGTGGGCAACTTAAAGGGAAATAGGCTTCAGCTTGAGTGGCCGTTTCCCCCTTGGCCCTAATGCTTGACCCATCTCCATTTAATATATACTATAATAATTTAATATAACAGACCTGGTCCACCTGCTGAGAAATTTGTACAGTCAGCAGCATCAGGATAGCCAATCGCACATCAGCATGGTTCAGCATCAGACAAGGAGTCCGACAAGGATGTAACCTCTCACCATAACTGTTCAACATCATAAGAGAACAAGTGATGAGGAAAGCACTACAGGGGTTTATGGGAGGATTCAGGATTGGTGGAAGGACTATTAACAATATCAGATATGAAATGACATCGTCATTTTGGCTACATAAAAAGAACTACAGGAGCTGGTGGATTGCACTTAGAAAGTTGTGCAGAAATGTAACATGCAGATCAATGCAGCTAAAACAAAAGTGATGACAAACACTGGAGATATACTGAGATCACAGTGGAAGGAAGAAGTTTGGAGAAAGTGGACTCTTTCATATTTTTGGGCTGTAGAGTAACAAAAGCTGCAGACTGTGCCAGTGAAGTGAAGTCAAAAATGGCCATGAGCATGGTGGTAATGGTCACTGAGCAAGTCTACGAGATGGCCAGAACTGAAAAGGAGTTACTATTGCATGTTAAATCCACAAATTATGTTACTTCAGTAACGTGATGAGGCAGCACATGAGCTTTGAAGGAATTGTTATGACTGGACTTGTGGAGGGAGTATGAAGATGTGGAAGACCAAGAATAACATGGATGGATAACATCAAGACATAAACTGGATTATCAGGTGCTAGGCTGCTACAAGCAATGAGGGAGATGGCATTGGAGAAAAGTGACTCGTCTGTGCAGCCTACCATCATGAAGCAATGACGTGACATGGTATATACCAGTACTCAGTGTACTTTTCAGTATTATTGTTTCCATCACAGATGTGTAAATGAACTTTGCCAAGGGCAGAGACAGAATTGCATACCACGGTAGATCTTGACTTTTGGGACTGTTGCTGGTATCAGTCTTAATGGTCCTTTTAATTTTTGGTCCAGAGCACACAACATCCATTTCTTCCAAAGAAGATCTGGAATAATGATTGGTCTGACCCAATACATTTCCACTCTGTGATGGTCCACCTCAAATGCCTCCAAGTCCAGAGAAGTTGACATTGCTTCTGGACATGGTTAACACAAATGGCATTTGTGACTGTAACTTTGTATTGTACTCCTTGACAAAGTAATATTTTGCCCATGTGGTTATATCCGCTTCTTGGTGCAATGTCATCTTGGAGGGATTGGTGATCATGGATGTTCAGATGAGGCTTGCGCCCTTGCCCTTTACGCTCTGAAATTCCTCCAGATTCCGTGAACCATCTAATGATATTATGCATTGTACAGAAGTATGCAACTCCTTTCTTATCTTTCTTTGAGGATAATTGTTTTAAACATTTCAATAATTGTCCCCTGCATTTGTTGACAAACTGAAGAAACTGCCCGTCTTTGCTCTTCAACCTTTCGTACCAAATCATGATTATAATGACCTGTTGACATCACCTGTTTGAAATCATATCATTATTAAGACTTTTTTTTTACTTCATTACTAGGCCTAAATTGTGAATGTGTTACAGGGCTAAAACGTAGGATTGGTTGAATATTAACAAATAAAATTAAGTTGAGCAGATAAAATATTAAATATATTGGGTTCATACTGTTTTCAGTGATAAAAAGCCAAAGCTTTTTTGAGTTGTACATAATATCAAAACCATTTAAAGTCTATATTGCAAAGTCTGAGGAAATCATCAGTTGATGTTTATCTAATAATATATAATATTAATATAACATAATATTTGTCTTATTTCCTAATCAAGAGTTTGTAAAGGGTTATGCTTAATGAAATGTAAAATATACTGTTATAATTTTGTTGTTCTTCCAAGAAACTCTCTTGTAACAAACTATCACTCTGTCACATACAGTCTTCTATATGAATGGATCATGCAAATGAAATTTAAAATATACTGTGTAATAATTTGTTGTTCTTCCAAGAATCTCTCTTGTAACAAACAGTCACTGTCACATACAGTCTTCTATATGAATGGATCATGCATGACCAAAATTATAGGCATTAGAGCTTGTTTTCCTGCTTCTGGAGCCACCTGGAAGGATCCTGTTTATTAGTCGCAGTAACACAATTAGAACTGGCAGAGCTAAAGCATCAATTCTGACCTGTATTGACAAGAACACACACAAGTCCCTTTCAGAGTGAGATATCTGGGAATTGGGGCTTGATTGCATTCAAAATATAATGCGATTTCAGTGAAAGAAAAAAAAAAAGCAGAAAACAGATCTGGGTTTTCCCTTAAGATTATAAGAACTGGCCATGCTGCCCCATGCTTCCAATTAACCAAAAACGTTAATTGATATAGAGAGAATGGGCCAGAGAGATAATTAAATGTGTTGATCTCATTGAATGGTAAGAGAGGACTTGTCAAGGCAGTATGAAACTCAGTGTTGGATTATATTTTATGCCAATATTAAGTTAGCTGTAGCAATCAAAGTCTCAATAACTCAGTTATATTTATAAAATTCAACAGCAGGTGCTTGGTCCTATTCAATGTCTCATTGCACTTAGTGCATTTGCCCACATGCGCAGTCAGCATCATTCATTATTCATAGGCAGGAAGGCCATAAGAGACTGAGGCACTTTTATTCTACTTTTTAAATGGGCACTAAGTGGACATAAACATAATATAAGCTCTCTGTGCTGATGCATTGCGTCAAGAAGGTCAACTTTCTTGTCCTTTTTGGGTGTAAGCATGGGTCTTTCAACTGTTTTTGCATAAAAGTTGCTGTTGTTCAAAAAACGAAATATGTTTGAGTAATCCATCTGTTTGAGTAATCCCAATCATTTAACATCAATCCACATCCCCTTGCCGTCTAATTTGGAAAATAAATGCACCATCTAACTTTGCAGTTATCCAAGCCTGACAAGCTGAGGATCACTCAGTACGACCTTGCATCTGTGCTGCATAACATCTCTGTATCAACTGAAGACTAACCATCGTAAACATATGAGAGGATACACGTTTAATTACATTTGTGCCAGAATTGTTCAATAAAGCAATTTAAAATGCTAAATATCAGAAACCAATGAGCTTGAAGTTTATGTTGAAGCAGTTATAATGCCCTTCATGTTCAATTACTGAGACATCTGTAAACAGTACCACCACAGCACAAATGATTTGATTAGAGCCTCCATGCTCCACACATGCACCAGAAGGGTCCTAATATTATGAGCTGTAACAATAGTGCAGCACTTTTGCTGTGATCTGAAGAAGATTCACGAATCTGAAGATGTCATAATGTTTAAGATTGCAGATGATTATGTACCTTCACCAAAGAACCCTTGAAGAACCATCTTTTTATGAGTGTAGACAACTAATTTCATTGGCAATTCCAAAATGTCACCGAGATAAATAATGCCATTATTTAATCTTAAACAGCCAATGCTTCAAATCTCAGATTAATTAAAGAAACAGACTCAAAATTCCAATTTGCATGAATAGGATTAGATGTCAGAGTTCTGAGGCTTAGAATAATTTGATAGTTTTACCTGTAGAATATATGCTACAATATTGTAATGATTACAATCCAACAATACATGTTAAGACAATGTCTTGGGTTATATAAAAGCTATTACTCAAGAACATAATGGCTGTGAAAAAAGCTGCAGGGAGTGTAATGTTTTGTATACCTTATTATTTTATATAACCATATTAGCTTTGCTTGCTGTCTCTATGTTTCTGTTCTACTGTTGTTTGTCATCTGACAAAGTAGGGAAAATTATTATAAATAAATTCATATTCATTTCAATAACAAACACTATGTAAATTAACCATTTGATTGCCGCTGTCCATATTTAACCCAGGTTAATATTAAAATCTGGGTTTAATAAATTAAAATCTGAGGTACTTTAGTAAAAGAAACATAATACAAATATGTTTTATAAAAAGCAATAAAGACATGTACTGACTTGCCTTGTATTTTGGTAATGTGTAGATTTTGTCTTGTTACTCTCAAAGGGAGGGGCTTGTCTTAAGTCAGTTGCTGATCTAGGCTTACTGTGCTCACACACACACCCTGCTTACTCATTGAGAAACATGTTAGACATTGTTTACTTTATCTGATGGAAAATGTGTCCCACTAGCATCTATTAAGCAGTTCAAGTCCACCAACAACGAAAGTTTTCTCAGCGTGTATACCCCTCTTTCTCGTTCATGAGCATTTTCTTTAAGATTCAAACATGAAAGAATACAAATATATGGGATTTACAGACACATCTTGGTCAACACATGCAAAGTGAACTTTCAGCACAGCCATAGCAACTGTCAACACAGCTTAAAACTTAAACAGATAGCACATATAACACTATTAATGCCACAGTTTTATCTTAACTGTGACTGCTGAAGGTTATAATACATGAGCATGTCACAAATGTAATGTTTAGTTCAGAAGACTGAAAGCCGACCTGCTGTAAACATACCTGCTCTGGACTACTGCAATACTATAGACACGCCCACAATAACAGCCACACCCACTTTACTGCAGACACACCCAGATAAGCCATACACACTGCAGAGTCAGAGTTTCAACAGAGCTGTGCAGAGATGTTGTTAACAAGCTCAGCACCAGACTTTCTTTCCACATGCGCACACACATACAGAGTCAAGCACTGCAAGGGATGCTGAGTATTAGATCATGGATAAAAATAGCACAGTGGAGTTAGAGTGGGAGAGAGAGAGAGAGAGAGAGAATGAGAAAGAGAGAAAAAAGAGAGTGATGATGCCCACCCGTGGCTGGCCCATGCCAGTTGGGGAATGCCAGATGAAAACAGTCACACATGGTGGCTGTCCTTTAGTGGTCCAGTGACGATTGTCCAGCCAGCTCGTGCTCAGAAAAGTGCTGCTTCAGCTGAGGCAGCTTCGTCCTCTCCTGCTGGAGCTGCAGCACTCGCAGCCTCTTCTCCCCTCTCAGTCACTCAGTGGAGATGCAGAGAGGAGAGACTGAGACAGGGCACGTCTGAGAAAAGGAGCTGAGTCAGTCTGTGGCAGAGGTGAGTGAAGGAGTTAGTAAAGGAGAATGAGAACGATGCTGCTCTGCATCCACACTGGAGTGACGTTTTCCCATGCAAAGTAAACAGAGGCTCCCATGCAGCACGTAGACCTGATGTTTTGGCTGGGATGGGGGGTGAGGTGGAAGGAGGGGTGATGGTTGGCTATTTGGTCCACTTCAGCCCCTCCCTCCTTCCACCCCAGCTCCACCCTTCTTCATCGATTAGACCAACAAGGACACTCAGGACAGCCTGCCAGACAATTTGTCTAGAACTTGAGAAAAACATCCACGTTTTTCATGCTGTAAAGCATTCAGATGGGACACATAATTGAATTTGACACCACACAGTGCATGGTTTCATATCTCTTAGACAGGGCAGGGAAGAACATGCAAGATACGGTCCATCAGGTGACTAGGACAGAATGAAAGGAGTGTAGGAAAAGCTAACAAGTTTAAAGGGCACTGTGACCTGTGAAACAGTCTAAATAGTTACACAACATTTCTAAATGTTCACCACCACTTCATATTTTTCTGATTGTGTAAACATGCATTGTAAAATTAGATGTGTATGAATTCATTTTCTTTCTCTCCTCTTTGGCACACTTCTTTTGAAGATGGCCTAAGATGGCCGCAAAGAGCTAAATGATTTAAGTCTGGCCCAAGAAAAAAGTGAGCCCACAGACAAGCAGACCATGACGTCAACCTCAGTCCAGATCAAGCAACCTCAGCTGAGGACACACACTCAGACAACAGAGCCACCATTTTGTTCATTTCTGTTGTCAAAACAAAGCATGCACTTATAGATTGTGTGTCGTGTTGCACAGACAGAGCCATTAAACACATGTACCATTAAATATGTAAACCTAACATGTCACAAATTTCAAATTGTTATTTTTGTACCAGCAATGGAAGTTAATTAGCAAACACTTTTACTTTATCTACTGTAAATTATTGCTCACAACAGTCAGAGCTACTATCCCAATGTGTGTTCCAGTAATAAGATAATTTATAAAGCACTGAAATTAGAATTTAATTACTGAATGTTATCAGACATGAAGAGTGCAGGCAACAGTATTTTTTCTGTTGAGTGTTGTGAAAAAGACTAAAAACCTGTAGAAAGGCAGAGAGAGAACAGTCAGAAAAGATATAAAGATTGGAAGATGAAGGGACAAACAGATAAATCATTTATTATATGTTAAAGCTTTGTTTTCAGTAAGCCATACAATCATTTTTAGATTCAACTGAGTCAGTCTGTCTTTTTCCATCTCTCTGCATTACAGACAGGGAGTGGCGAGATGATACTGCATTAGCCCTTGGCCTTGGCCCAAAAAACAACTCCATGCTAAAAGCCATTTAGGGAATTGAGAAAAACAAGAGTTTGGATCTTGCCACCTTCACTATCTTTTCATCCAACAGCCATGCCCTGAGAAGACCAGAATCATTAGACAGAAAAACTGGTGTTAAGGTTTATAATGGCATGCTTTTGCTTGGGTTTATTGTTTCACTATATTAGCAGAAGATTTATCCGTTCCTCCAGAATTTTGTACCAATCCTCTTCTCACCCAATGCTAATGCACCAGATCCAATCAATCAATCAGTCCTGAAGACATTAATTACCTAATGCAGGTGTGACAAGAGGGCTGGTGAGCACTGCACTAGATGCAGCCTTGATTTGGACAAGGTTATTAATTCACAGTTCAAGCATAATCAAAACATATATAGTATACAGTAGAGTCAAGGGCTCCAATGATATAAAACTGACACGGATGTTAACACAACATTATATATTGTTGTATCTACATGGATTAAATATTTAAGGACATGCCACAAAATCCTAAAAGGTTTAAGTGATCTAAGGATATACAGTCTATCTAACAGTTGATAAGATAGGTGTTAAAGAGTCTACAATACTGGAAAATTATTGGAAGATAATATTTATTGGAGGATACCACTATCTGGTATTATACACATGTACCAAAATGTTACCAGCAATACATGTTGTCTAAAGAAAAACAAACATCATTATGAGGGATTTTTAGTTTTCTGCACAATATGAGCTTTGAATAAAGTTAACTTATATGAAAAAAAAGTTTCTGTCCTTTCTTGTACCATTGTAAGTTACCATTTTGGAGATGTTTTTCATTGTACAGTTGCCATATGAGAGTTCAAGATCTAACTTTTACCAGTAAAAGATCTAATTTCAGATATCTACTAGACAGATTTTACTAGTAATAATATTAGGTTTGCATATCCATGTGTGACCCTGCTGCATCCCTGGCCATGCCCCCTGCCTTATTTATGTCTGTCATGTGTTCCTTGTGTGTTTACATGCTGTCAGGTTTTCATGTGATGACTATGTACCTCGCTCACGTCACCTCACCTTTGTGTGTATTGGAACAACAACAAAAAACAGAAGAAAAAATGGCAAATTTGACATAATTTCACACAAAACTCCAAAAATGGCTGGACAAAATTATTTTGTGGCCATGAGAAGAGCTTGATTTTGTGCCTTGTGAACCATTTTTGAGTAGATTTGGCCACACGTTTAGGGTCATTATCTTGCTGAAAGACCCAGTGACAACCTTTCAGGCAGAGGCCACCAGATTCTTATTCAAAATGTCCTGATATTTCAAAGAGTTCATGATCCCATGTATCCTTACAAGGTTCCCAGGTCATTTGGAGAGAAACAGGCCCACAGCATCACCGATCCTCCCCCATACTTAACAGTGGGCATGAAGTGTTTTTCTGCGTACACATTCTTTCCTGTTACGCGTATAGTGTTTGTTGCCAAAATGCTTTGTCTTTGTCTCATCTGACCAAACACACAATCCCAGTTAAAATCCCAGTACTGCTTTGCAAACTCCACCAATTTACCTTTATAACTCAGAAAAGGCTTTCTTTGTGCATGCCTCCCAAACAGCTTGTTGGCATGTAAAGTGGGGGAAAAACGTATTTAGTCAGCCACTGATTGTGTAAGTTCTCCTACTTAGAAAGATGAGAGAGGTCTGTAATTTTCATCATAGGTACACTTCAACTATGAGAGACAAATGAGAGAAAAAAATCCAGGAAATCACATTGTAGGATTTTTAAAGAATTTATTTGTAAATTATGGTGGAAAATAAGTATTTGGTCAATAACAAACGTTCAACTCAATACTTTGTAACATGGCAATGACAGAGGTTAAACATTTACTGTAAGTCTTCACCAGGTTTGCACACTGTAGCTGGTATTTTGGCTCATTCCTCCATGCAAATCTCCTCTACAGCAGTGATGTTTTGGGGCTGTTGCTGGGCAACACGAACTTTCAGCTCCCTCCACAAATTGTCTAGGCCACTCCAGGACCTTTACGGAGCCAGTCCTTCACTGCCCGAGCAGTGTATTTGGGATAAGTTTCATGCTGGAAGGCCCAGCCACGTTTCATGTTCAATGCTCTTACAGATTGAAGGAGGTTTTGGCTTACAGTCTCACGATACATGGCCCAGTTCATTCTTCCTTTAACATGGATCAGTCGTGCTGTCCTCTTTGCAGAAAAACAGCCCCAAAGCATGATGTTTCCACCCCCATGCTTAACAGTAGGTATGATGTTCTTGGGATGCAACTCAGCATTCTTTTTCCTCCAAACATGGCGAGTGGATTTGAGTACCAAAAAGCTCTATTTTGGTCTCATCTGACCACATGACCTTCTCCCATGCTTCCTCTGGTCATTGGCGAACTTGAAATGGGCCTGGACATGTGCTGGCATGAGCAGGCGGACCTTATATTCCCTGCATGATTTTGAACCATGTTGGCATAGTGTGTTACTACTGGTTCTCTTTGAGACTGTGGTCCCAGCTCTCTTCAGGTCATTGATCAAGTCCTCCTGTATAGTTTGGGGCTGACTCCTGACCTTTCTCAGAATCATGCTTACCCCATGAAGTGAGATCTTGCATGGAGCCCAAGACAGTCATCTTGTGTTTCTTCCAGTTTCTTATAATTGTGCCAACAGTTGTTGCCTTCTTACCAAGCTGCTTGCCTATCGCCCTGTAGCCCATCCCAGCCTTGTGCAGGTCTAAAATTTTGTCTTTGTTGTCCTTAAAAAGCTCTTTGGAGTGTGACTGATTGAGAGTGTGGACAGTTGCCTTTTATAGATATAAGTTCAAACTGGTGCAATTAATACAAGTAATTAGTGCAGAATAGGAGGGCTTCTTAAAGAAGAACTAACAGGTCTGTAAAAGCCAGAATTCTCATTGGTTGTTTATTGACCAAATACTTATTTTCCACCATAATTTACAAATAAATTCTTTAAAAATCCTACAATGTGATGTCCTGGATTTTTTTCTTCTCATTTGTCTCTCATAGTTGAAGTGTACCTATGATGAAAATTACAGACCTCTCTCATCTTTCTAAGTAGGAGAACTTGCACAATCAGTTACTGACCAAATACTCCCCCCCCCCCACTGTAGATAGCACCTGATTGTTGTTTGGGAGACCTCATAACCACAAGATGCTACTATTTGATTCAATTCTCTTACAGTGAGCTTTAGAGAACTTTTTACTTCTCTTACCATCCTTCTCACAGTCTGTGGTGGCAAGATACACTTGCGTCCTCTTCCAGGCTTGTTTGTCACAGTTCCAGATGTTTTGAACTTTTTGATGATTGCTCTGACTGTAGATAAGGTCATCTGCAGGTGAGTGGCTATTTTCTTGTAGCCATTGCCTGATTTATGAAGGGTGACACACATCTGCCTTACTTGAATAGTGTGTTCTCTTGTCTTTCCCATGTTTAATAGTAAGTAAGAGAAATAGGCCTCTGTGTAACGCCATATTTATACACTAGGAAACAGGAAGTGATGAATTACTAATTAAAAGTTCCTAGAAACTTTGATCCACTTTATAAACTATGGTAGAAATGACATAAATGGTTCAAATGCATTTATTTCCAAGAAATTGTTAAGGGTGCCAATAATTGTGGAACAGGTCATTTTATGGGAAATAATTATTTCTCAGTCAGGATTTTTTTTTTTTCCACTTGAGCTGAAGGTTGCATTTTTCTAAACTTTTTCAGAGTGAGATTATTCTTCTGCAATACAAAAATTATTTTAAGGCTTTTAACACATTTTAACTAGGGGTGCCAATAATTATGGATATGGGGCATTGTATATGGAATCTCACTCTCTACAATGCGATTTTTGCTAGGAAATTCTGATTAAAGATATTTTTTATAGTATGTTACGCATGTAAATTGATATTCTCAGCCATATTTTATGTGCATTGAACATTTTTGCAGAAGTCACGAGAAGCAGTTAGAAGAAAACTGGATGTATTAGTCCATACACCACTTAAACAGACCTCCACTACAACCATGCTGAGGTCAGCTTCATCAGCTAAAACCTCAATTCCATGTTCACTTTTAATTGGGAATGCACCGAAATACGCATGCTGCCCTCGTCTGTGGCACAATGTAACCTCCACAACCCGTGACGACTTTGAAGGAGTCAAAGAAAAAGGAGCAAAATGATGGATGAATCAGTTCACTGTTGAGTCCTTCTGTTTCCCTGAACTTGGAGGACAAGGTTAGCATGCCTGAAATACTTGGTTTGTCTTGGGAATTAGATGTGGAAAGTAGTGAGTTGTTTGTCAAGACTGGAAATCACAAACAACATAATTCCTTCAAGTAGGGGGTTTTCTTATGGTAATTTCAAATGTACACAAGTATTTATTGAAATATATAAAGTAAAAATATTTACCAGACCACAATGTGGCCATTGTTGGATGTCTTCAATATGATACTGAATGAAGATTGAAAGCAATTCTGCAGCTTTTCTTTGAAACTTTAATAATTAACTTTTAAACATGATGTTATGTGAAGCTTATGTAAAAGTTTGTGTTTTTCTTGAACTGAAATTAGTCATGCTTAATCTGTTATGACTGATAATGCTATCCAATAATACACACTAAAACCTCAAACGTTTATAAATTAAATATGTTTGCAGCTAAATATGTGACCTTCAACCTTTAAATAATTTGCACATAAACATTTAAATGTTCCCAGAATTATGACCATAGTTAATCTGTTTTTTTTTGTAACAAGAATTTGTAATTTGTGAATGTAATTTAATCTAATTCCAAGAAAAGAGTTAACAGCATATTACTTCTAGCCAGTTAAACAACAGCTGAATTAAATACAAAAATACACAGGATATTTAAATATACATATTTAAGCATAACTTCCCATACAGCTTTACTCATAATATGCAATGATATATTTCTGTTATTACAGCTGATTACATTACTGGCTTAAGCAGTACGAGTTCAAGCATGAGATTAAACATTAGTAATTATTTTATTTAAAAAATGAACTACACACAACTGATTATTATTATTATTAACAGTATTTAACAACGTGGAAAAGGACACCAGCCTAGTGTATAATTAGGGAAAATGCTTGTTTGTCTGCTTTGCAAGGAACAGTTCCCAACAGAAAGTGATCCTTCTCTAAAATGTTATTGGTAAATTAAATAACTTTTCTCATCGGTATAACTTAAGACTGTGAAAACCCCACAGAATAATGTTGTTTGCAATTTAAACCAGCACAAAAGGGCATTTATCCTCATAATCTGGAATATTGGCATCATACTCTATTTGAAAATGAATGGAGGGCATGGACAAGAGGAAAGCTCTTTACTATGTGTCTGTGAGAACTGTATAGAGACTGCTTAATGACTCCTACCTGGCCATTAATTACACCGTACATAATTCATTTTATGGCAAATTGAATTGCAATGGCTGGAGATAACCCATGTTGAGGGACACTGTGGCCTGCCTACTGGTTTAGCTGAGGAGAAGGCACAAGTGGCAGGCTCTATGAGGAATAAAAACAGAGAGAAGAGGCAAGTTCCAATATGAATAATGGAATGTAGTTGCTATGTGTTCCATATAACAAACACTTCTCCAAGTAGAAACATAGGAGAGCTCAAGGTGTCTTTGTAGGGTGTCAAGACTCAAGTCTTCCAATGCTAAACTCTTACAATGTTAAAATTTATGCATGAGCTGTACTTATTAACAAGGTCTTAATGTTTAAAACTATTAAGAGCGGAAATGCTAATCTCTGCAGGATTGAAGATTTCAAGGATCTGAGTTGAACACTTCTGCTTTAGAGGTAGATTTAACCCACTCTAAAGGCTTATGTAAAGAATTACTAAGGACTTGTTGGGATTGCTCACAAAGACAAAGGCTTAAATTAAACTTAAATTCTTTACATTACTCTTTGGGGACAAGCCTAATCAATAAAGGAATATAACAGATTTTTCCCTTACGTCCATTGAAATTAGTGTGAATTCCTATGCCAAAAATTATTTTTTTTTCCATTTCCACCCTTTATTAAATGGGCTGTTATTACTGTACTTTTCTTTAAGAGTAATGTACAATGTCAAATTGTCTGAAATGATGTATTATTTATAATGTAATTCAAAAGGTAAAGTGACATTTCAAGGCTTTTTTGTCTCCCTGTTGATCAGTTTGGCTTATAGCTCATGAAAATCAGAAATCCAGAATCTCAAATTGTTAGAAAATATCATTTCAGGTTTGGGTGAATTACTATTCAAACAGTGCCAATACTAAAACAAAAAGTTTCATTTTATGAAAAATAATACATCCTCATCCTCTATTCTGTTTATTTATTGCATTTATCATATTAAAATGTATACATCAATAATAAAATTTGTCCTGTGAAAAACCTGCACATTTTATATTGCATTTTAAAGTTTATATTAACAAATTACCATTTAAAACACATAGGTAATATGATTACAAGATAGAGTAGACTATTATACAAATGCATGCATTACTTTGACACAGTGAGTTGAATGCAATAGAAGATTTATTACTTGTAGCTCTGTTTAAAAATGGGAAACAGTAGAATTATTGGTGACATTAGTATTTAGTAAATTATAAAATAATTTTGCAAATATTCCAGCATTTTAATTTTTAAATGATCCCATGCGACAATTCCAAAACCTGGCAGACCTATATGGTATTTCCAGTACTTTGCATCTTTCCTTTTCAAAATAAGAGTACTGAATCTTCACACTGATATGTGATGGGATGTTAGAACACTTAGCAAGGCATAAGGTGGCTTCTCAGTCCCTCAGGATCTCTCACACTTGTTTGTAGATTATTAGGTTCAGTTCCAGTTCACAGGTTTAACTTTGACTGTGAAGTAAAACATTAAAGATCATTGCAAGCTCATTTCTGTGGCCAGGGAGCCATTTTTGTATAATACTGAAAGAACTGGAAGAAGGCTTTGGATCATTATTCTGCTGCGAGATCAAATGACAGTCCAGTTTTAGCCTCCCAGCAGAGACAATCACATTTTGCTCTAAAGTATCCTGGAGTGCATGATGTCATGTATCCCAACAAGATTTTCATGGCCACTTAAGCAAAACAACTGCTCTATTTTAGTTGTGATTATCCATTTTTCTATAAGCCCATCAATCTTTCTGTGCCAGGCTTGTGTATGGAGTTTGAGACCATTCAGCCATTGTCGGTGCATATCTGCAAGTCATTGTAACAGCAGGTGCTCAAGTTATGAAGATCAGTATGAAGATCAGTATCTCTTGTCTCGTCATCTGCAGCAATGCTCTGATTACACTCTGGGGTGTGTGAGGAATGGATATGAGGAGGAATGCAGGAAGGTCATGAAGAACTTTGTAAACCGGTGTACGCTGACCCAACATTAGTCAGACCAAGGGGATGGTGGTGGACTTTAGGAAGTCAGAAACTGCCGTGTCACTAGTTACATGGAGTCATTGGGAAGTGCCTGTGTGTGCACTTGCACAACAAACTGTAACACTCATTTCATGTACAAGAAATGCAAGAGTCATCTGTATTTTCTGAGGAGACTTTTGGTGTGTTGTTTTCTTTTGGTGTGCTATTTGAGATCTTTTTAGCACACTGCTCTAAGGCTCTACAGCGAGTCTCCAGTTCTATTTATTTTAAGATATGTATGGTAGCTTTGCATTCTCATCTCAAATTTACATAAGGCATATACAACTACTTAAACCATATGTAAACATTTAAACTGTAATCACTGATATCAGGACAGAAAGTCCTGCTAGTCCAGCTACTGTGTTTGAATTTGTTGCCTGTATCAGTGAAGTTCATACAATTTATTCATAAGGCGTTCACAGCAAGTCATATATGTGTGTTCTAAACCAGGCATGTGTGATTATGACTGGACCCTCATTCGAATAACTCTGCAGGAGCAGAAATGAAGATGCCAGGTCTAGTCAGCCAGTTAAACATTGTTTAATGTTTCCTAGAAATGCAGACTCCTGATAATATAGATTTGCTTCATTGATCTGATTAAAGAATATAATCAGCTTTGCAATGTTATCAGCACCAGGTTTCAACTGTGAAGAGCCTAAAAATATTATTTCAACTCATGTACATTAGATGCAGTCAGGTTTGCTCATCCAAAGATGGTCTTCAAATGGATGATAACAGCCTTAACTACAAAACTATGGATTTGATTACACAATTACAGGTAAACACCTACATTATACCGGTGTTGATATCCATGCATATGCACTCAGGGTTATTGTGACAGCCAGGCAAAGCTTGCAACACAACTAAATCTATTCCCAGGCAAAAAGACTGATGGGTTGAGTGTTTGATAAACATTCTCAAAGCTCTGGCACATTTAAATGTACTTCCTCTGTGGGAGAATAGCCCAAGACAGCAGCTGGCTATATTTAAACAGTCATCAATGTAATAAACAATATGCATTTAATTTCCTCCACTTAAGCAGTAATAACTAAAATTGTATAATTGTAATAAATTTCTAGGTAAGTAAATACAATTGTGAAGTGTACAAGAGAGGAGACTCTCACACCACGACTAGAGGTCACTGTATCTCAAGTTTTGATCAAATCCCTGCAATGTTTGAATGACTATCATGAAACAATGTACTGTACAAACCGGATTCCAAAAAAGTTGGGACACTAAACAAATTGTGAATAAAAACTGAATGCAGTGATGTGGAGATGCCAACATCTAATATTTTA
>BRDA01023244.1:0-7500 GCA_036984385.1 Crenuchus spilurus
ATATATATATATATATATATATATATATATATAGAGAGAGAGAGAGAGAGAGAGAGAGGATTACATGGATCACAGTGGGTCCTGGGGTTATTTCTTCTTTTACAGGAGTTCTTTTGTGATTTTATTTATGTCCAGATGCACAATGTAGCTACAGTATTTGGACTTTTAATGCATTGAATCAACAAAACCCTTCACAAATCACACAATGTATGACTATATTATCATGTGACAGCCATTTATGTTGGTAAAACTATAAAAAATTTTAAAAAAATAAAAGCCCGGAGGCAAGAGATCAAACACTGAGGAGTAACACTGCTATGTATACACTTGTGTAAGCGCCACATAAACTACATGTTGGTGTCTCTACTGTGTTGAGAATGGTCCACCATACAAACAGTATCCAATCATGTGGTCAGAAATGCATCACTGCTGAATTGGACTAGAAATGACACTGTTTAACTGTACACCTCGTCAACTTTTATAGCAGAGGGATTCTAGTGCCTGATGAATAAAATCATTGATGATCTGTCATGCAGTCCCCTGTCTGTGTCTTTCCAGCAAGCAAAAATACAGCAGAGGGCCGAGCTTTGAGACCATTTCTGCAAGTGGACCTAACGCTGCTCTTGCCCATTATAGGTATGGAATTTAATCTTTCCCCAGCTCTTTCTGGACTCTCCTCTCAAGAGCATACTGAGCAAACTATTTGTATTTTCCTAATATTTCAGCCCATCTAATGAAACCGCAAGAAGTCTTAATGTGAATGAGATGTATCTTGTTGACTCAGGAGGACAGTACCTGTGAGTATGACGTTAATAATTTACATTTAGGTCACATTTATCATGTCGCTTAATGTGACCTTATTTTTCAGTGATGGTACAACTGACATTACTCGCACTGTGCACTGGGGAACACCCTCACCCTTCCAGAAGGTAAATTAGCAGAGTGGATTTAAAGTACACAGTAAATCTGCCAGTGTTAAATCAACACTATTAGAGTTAAATTAACACTGAACCTAATTTAACTCTAATAGTGTTGATTTAACACTGGCAGATTTACTGTGTAAACTATTGCATATTTATTCTGAAATTAAGATTATTTTTTCATTCTACTTTAAAAGGAGGCATTCACAAGGGTGCTGATGGGAAAAATTGAACTTTCAAGGATCATCTTTCCTACAGGGACCAAAGGCAAGACTCACTCTCCTATTATAATGGACAGGGCGTAAACATAGTCCACTGTAAAATAAAAAAATAAAATAATTCTGTAAATTAATGAACAGTAAAATACTGGCAGCAGAACTGTTACTTTACAGTGCATCTACTTTTATTTTTTTAAATAGTATTGTAAATTGAATTACAGTATATTTTAGTAGAACTGTGATTTTATGATACTTTTACAGTATACGCCGGCATGTTACTATTATTTTTATTTACTGTAATTTAACAGTAAATGAATGAATATACTGCTTGTGCGATTTGATCTACTAATGCTTAATTACTCGCATACAAAGTAAAACAAAAACAGCTAATCACAGCAATTGACCATTTTGCTATGGTAAAATAAAAGATAACCTGGGATTTCAGCGTAATGGGGCATGTTACAGTAATGCTGCAAATCACAAAAATACTGTTATTATACTGTAATTTTAAACTGTGACAGTTCAGTTACAAAATCAGCTTGAAAATGAGCCAGCTAGCTCAACTTACACTAGCATGTGGCTAACATTAGCTAGGTTAGCTAAGCCTGTAATTTCTTAGCCAATGATTGCTGTTTATCACAAACGTATTCCAATAAGGTAACAATGACCTTCTTTATGATTAATGACAGAATAATGAATTCTACAGCTATTAGTTGTTAGTAAACAAAGATTAGCATTAGCAAACTAGCATGTTTTCACATTCAAAGCCAGCTAAAATGTAGCCGTGTCGTAGCCTATTGTTTTCTAAGCTATACAGCTAATATTATATTGTTAATAATAGGCCATTAAAGAGTAGCTAAACCTGCAGACTTTGGACAATAGAGGCATCTGAGCATGTGTGAGGCTTTAGAAAATACAGTACTGTACTGTAAAATGCTTTACTGGTGTCATAAGTATACAGTAATACTGTGAATAAAGCTTTGCTGTTCACAGTATTAGCATTTTTAAACAAAATAGTATCTTAACTGTTGTAATTTGACTGTATTATTACAGTAATTTTTACAGTGTGCTCCATATTTTCTGTTCAAAGTGAGACTAGCACAAAACTTAAGCCTCACTGGAGATACCAGACAACACACTCCCTGTCCAACACTCATACACATAGACTAGTGCTGTTCTTCCACAAGAGGTCTCCCTTTAGTCAGCAGTTTTACCCACTGACCTCAAAAGCACACACCTCGTCAGCGCTTTTCTTCTTTTTTTAAAGGTGTCTACATGGAGATGCTTGGCCGCAAGGCACTGTGGGAAGTTGGCCTGAATTACGGTCATGGTACAGGTCATGGTGTGGGAAACTACTTTGGTGTTCATGAATGTAAGACTTCAGCTTTAATGTGTTTCTTCTCTTTTCTTGAATCATGTCCCAGAATCTACCGAGCTACCGAGTTTACTTTGCAGTGCTGTTTGCACTCTCCAGGGATGCTGTAGTAATGTAGATGACACCTATTCCTCACTCACACCTCCAGCTTCTCGTAATCATGTGTGATCTCATCTCTCTCCTCTTAGGGCCTGTTGGCTTTCAATCCAACAACATTCCATTTGAAGCTGGCATGTTCACATCCATTGGTATGATATTAAATTATTTATAACAGCTCATCAAATAAAAGGTTTAATTCTAAGATGCAATTCTGTGGCCCAAATCAGTGATGGAGACTTCTTTCATGACTGCCAACAATGTGAGAACAATATTGTCCAATTAAATAAACATTGAGCTAAAAAAATAAACATTGCATGTTTAAGGTGGTAGTAACTTTAGGCTCCTGCACGAGGATGATCACACTATAAATACCTGAGAATGTCCTGTAGACTGGGATTTTTACCACTGCTGGTAGCAGGGACGGTCCTTGCTGGTTTGGCGCCCTGAATGAACAACCCCACCGCAATTGTCATTTTTGTCACGTGCAGCATCACACAAGATGTGTGATGTATAAACCTAGCTTAAACCCAGTTTAACTCCGCCGGACCTTGGCAATCATCGCAAGGGCATTTCACACAACCTCGCATGGGCGGGGCCAGCTAGTCGTGCCGCCCCTGACGACATGCCACCCTGGGCAGCTGCCCATGCTGCGCATATCAGAAACTGCCACTGACTGGTAGACCTGTATGACCGTACACTTACATAAACCTGCAAATTCAGCTACTTCCTTCACACTCTGACCTTTAACCCCCAAATACAATCCAGTCATTAACCTTGTGACCCATTTTACACACATTCTCTGCACTGTACCACCTCTTCTCATCACACACCCTGCAGGTATTTATAACCTGAGTATTGTCATGCAGCGCCATCTGCAGGAGCCTGAAGTTACTACCACCTTAAACACATAAAGTGACTCATTTTTGTCTGGGGAGTTGATTATCTTGTAATATGAAAAAGTCAAAATCTCATGTAACCTTGTTTTGTTGTTTACAGAACCTGGCTATTATAAGGAGAATGAATTTGGAATAAGAATTGAAGATGTTGCTGTTGCCAGGCCCATTAACACTAAAGTAAGTGAAGCTTATATAAACTTCACTATTATGTAGCTAAAGTGTAAAGGACTATATCTGATTTTGTTTTCTATTTTTCAGTACGGTAATAATTACCTGGTGTTTGAAACTGTGTCTCTGGTCCCATATGACAGAAAACTGATTGACACTTCTATTCTCAGCCTTGAACAGGTAATGAAACATGCTCCATTAATGATGTTGCTGTGTAAAGCAGTGCTGCTGTAGTTGCAAGCATCGTTGAGTGCTAATTAGAGTCAGTTTCCTTTGAAAGTTCCCCTTGACATCCGTCCCATCTCAGGCGCGTTTGCAGAAGAGCACTTCTTCTTTAAACTTAGTTTAGTAGTACAGCTTTAGAAGATTAAATGACACATGGAATGAAGTTAACAAATCCTCTCCATAGACCACACTTACTGAATTTAGTACATATAAATATACATTGGATGCTTTTATTGCACATTAAATATATTCTATTTATTTGTTTTCAATGTGCTTAATTCAGCAGATAAATAATAAGCACTAAAATAAGCATCAAATGCCATATTTATACATTTTTACATTTTGTAATTTTATCGGCTATGAAAATGTAAACCTAGTTTCTTCATGAACAGTTGGGCTGTAAGCAGTGTGTTTGCAAATTTAAATGGCAAAAAACAGAACAATATAGTTTAAATATACTTTATTTACATCATCTACAGTATAGAGCAGAATTGAAAACACCCCTCTGCAATACCACTTAAATGTTAAAAGAGTACAAATAGTATTTTGTTTGTATTTTAGTTGACAAGCTGAGTATTTTCTCTTATGAACAATAAAGAATAAATACTTTAGGAAGACTATATATATATATATATATCCGTCCAGGAGCCGAGCTCGTTAGCTGGTGTGCTCGTTAGCTGGTTTGCTCGTTAGCTGGTTTGCTCGTTAGCTGGTTTGCTCGTTAGCTGGTTAGCTCGTTAGCTGGATGCATTTTCCCCATAAGAATACATGTAAAACTGATTAATCCGTGTCAGCCGGCCAATATACAGTATACTTTAATATGTAAATAATGTGTTTATATGGGTTTTTAAAACATAAACGAGACGACGACGGTGCTCGTGTAGGCTGGTGGCTAAGGAGGACAGGAGGACGGGCGTACGTGTATGGCATGGTTACACTTATCATATGAAAAGTAAAAGTAAAATGTATCTAACTTTCTTGTTCACTACCTTTTGCTGTCTTTGTGTCACTTTCACTAGCACTTTCACTTTCACTGGACAGCGGTCAAAGGTAATGACTGACCTCTTCTTCTACGCTAGCGTCTAGGAGATGCTACGACCGCAGCGCCCCTAGCGGTTGGCATACTTGAACTAATTTACGCTACTCGTTACTTGGAATTTTACTCGTTACCTGGAACAAAAATATTCCGAGATCTCGACTCGTTACCTGGAATGCTCGTTAGTAGGGATGCTCAATCACTTATGTTGCATTGATTATGGGCTTCAGAGTAATCAATGCAACATAAGTGAGAACACCTGTCATCACTGACAGACACACCTGTGATTACTGAAACATAACATGTTTGTAAAAGTTTTCATTTTGGACCTCGGTGCTGGGGTATGAAAATGGCAGGGTTACTTTAGCCACAACAGTGTAGCTATTTAACGGCAAATACTTCTGCTTTTCTTCTGTAAGGTGACTGAATTCCAAATCAGTTGACAATTTAAGTTTTAGTGCACATGGGTGTACACTTCTGATTAATTTGTGAATTCATAAATACTAAAAAGTCTTTTTAATTGACGTGGTGGATATATGGGCTTCCCTTTCCAGCTAACACGGAATTACAACTAACCCTGCTGTGTGGAGGCCGCACTTTAGCTCTTATTGTTATGTCCTGTATATGGTTCTATAGTGCAAAAAATGGTATTATTACACACAAAGTATTAAAGTATATATACAATTTTATATATTTTAACAATGTCCTGTTAAGTCTGTGTTACATTTTACTCGGTGTTAGTGATGCTCTCTCCAGAATCACACTGTTAAATGATCAGTTATAGAGTTATTAGAGCTATTTTATTAGAGCATTTGACTGTAATCTTCTTCTTCTGTTATAGCTTGTGTGGCTGGACTCGTACTACAGGCACATCCGGGATAAAATGGGTCGAGAGCTGAAGAGTCAGGGTCTGACAGAGGTGTATGATTGGATGATTGAGAATACTGAGCCCTTCCTGAAAGCTGAATCCTCCACTGCCGTCTGCTCCGTCTCGCTGCTGCTGTTAGTCCTACCTGTGGCTTTACTGTAACATCTCCTGAGACCGAGCCCTCCTTTAGTCCTGTCCATCACATGACCACCACTCCAGTCCTGCCCAGATCATACCACTGCCTGCTGAGTAAGACCTCAGTGCTCAGCGAGCTGGCTGAAGACCCAAACCCCTAATCCAAGACTCTGCAAAATGTTAATTTACATGTAATTTACAAAGTCATAAGAGACATCAAACTCTTCTAATGAGTTAGCAAACCTCAAAATCACTGAGATCATTGATTTGCTAAATATTTGTAATTTTAACTCACTGTAATTGTACACTTCATAAATGATTGAGTCAGATATAAATTTATCAGCTGATGCAACTTTAAATATTTATTTCCAACACTGAATGTAATCACGTCATTATAATTAAAGCCTGTTTCTCAATTAATAGCCTCAGAAGACATCATTTTACAACTGCCTGCTCAAAACATAAAATACATTGATTTGCGTTGTATGACAAGCTAACTTAATAGGCTAGTCCATTACAGACAGTCTGCTTCACTGCTCTAACTCTCTGTGGAGAGTTCTCTCACAAACTGCTTGTGAAGGACCTGCGTTGACTAGAAGTCATTCTTGTCTGGAAGTGAAGAGATTTTCATTCACAAGCTGTGAAACCCGCCGGTGGTCCCTGTCCATCAGTTTCAGCCTCAGTTCTGAGGAGAATGTCCTGTAGACTGGCATTGTTAGCACTGCTGGTAGACCTGTATGACCGTACACTTCATACACCTGCACATTCAGCTACTTCCTTCACACTCTGACCTTTAACCCCCAAATACAGTCACTCCTTTATCATTAACATCTGAGACATTCACTGCACTGTACCACCTCTTCATCTCACACACCCTGCAGGTATTTATAGCCTCATCATCCTCATACAAATTGCTATAACATTAAACACACAAGGTGACCGTTTTTAATTATTTGTTATTTTAAAAAGAACAAAAATAAATAAATAAATAAAATAGTAGATTACTGGTAAACTGTCACACCATACATGCAAACATGCTTTTGAATAACATCACTCCATATGCCATGTACATTATGTTCCAGAGATTGTCTACCGTTCATCTCAGTGTTTAAGATTCTAACAACACCGTTCTTAAGTCTATTTGTCCAGCTTTAAAAGTACCTGTACCATCTGTCAGAAGATTAAACAGGTGCTGGCCAGGATGGTATCAGTTGGAGGAGTGGAGGCGGATGCAGGATGCGACGTGATGTTCATTAAACAGAAATTTTTGGCCGACTCTTGAATTTGACTTTGCTGTGATAACACAGAGGGACATACAAAGATCATGGTGACATTACAATGACTAACAAGGACTGTGACACACGAGGGAATATTTAAACCAAACATAAACACACGTGAGATGGGGAACCGGGGCTGTGGAATAACAAGACACAGGTGAACACAATGACTAGAGATGACGAGGGCAGAGCCGCTAAGTAAACGTAAACAAACAGCTTGTGAAGACTGTAAACAAAGACAGAAACAGGGCAGTAACGGGAGGTTTCACAGATGACAGTACTT
>BRDA01023246.1:0-10117 GCA_036984385.1 Crenuchus spilurus
AATGCCACAACATCTAACTGAGACCTAGTGAGAGAGGGTAAATCTATACTAAGATCAAATATCAGAGTAATTGGGTTCATATTAATTTTGATACCCAAGACGTCTGTCATAATTTCAAAGTAATCAATCCAGAATCTGCATAGGGAAAAACAGAAAAAAATATATGTGGCTTAGATCAGCGATTCTCAATTGGGGGGTCGTGACCTGACACGTTCTGAGCGGGTCACAGACAGCTTGTAAAACATGAATACATGTTTTAAATGTAAAATTGAAAATTCATGCTCATCTGATTTTGTACTCGTCTTTCATCTTGGGGGGGAAAAAAAAAAAAGGCATGATTCAGATGGGCAAAGCATTCTCGTTGCCATGGTAACCACCACTCATTTTTTGGTTACCATTCTCTTTGAATTTCTGATATTCGGAGGGAAGATGGCAAAACGCGAATATAACCCGGAGTATTTGTAATTTGGATTTTCATTCATTGGGGACAAACAGAAACCCCAGTGTATTATTTGTAATGAAGTGCTGGCACATGAGAGCATGAAAACATCCAAACTAACAAATGTAAAGACATGCTGGGAGAGTTTTTTCAAAGACAACTTTATGAGCTGAAGGTATCACAGAAGCGTCTCACAGCATCTTGCTCCAAACAAGAACAAGCACTCTGGCCGTCTTACCCTGTAGCTCACTGCATTGCAAAGGCCAAGAAACCCCACACAATAGCCAAATAGCTAATTTTACCTGCTGCCATGGACATGCTAAGAGGTGCTGAATCAGTCAGCAGCAGAGAAGCTTAAAACCATACCCCTGTCCAATGATACTACAGCTCGGCATATTGAAGACATGTCTGGTAACATAAAACAGACCACAGCTCGTGTCCAGACAAGCCCTTACTATGCATTACAGATGGATGAATCCACAGATATAGCTCACCATGCCATTTTACTGGTATATATGAGACATGTGTGGGACGGCCCCTCCTTGGATTGCTACCTTATCGTGGTGGAGGGGTTTGTGTACCTGCATGATCCTAGGAACTAGGTTGTTCAGGGCAATATCCCCTGGTAGGGTCTCCCATGACAAATTGCCCCTAAGTGACAGGCCAGACAAAAGTGATCCAAAAAGTCCATCATGAAAAAGAAAAACATCAAGATCCTGCTTCCCTCACCCAGAATAGGGTTAATGGGGCCCCACACTGGAGCCAGGCCTGGGGGAGGGGCTTCTTGGCGAGCACCTGGTGGCTGGACCTCTACGCATGGGTCCCAGCTGGGTTTAACCCCAAGGAGCTACATGGGTCAACTCCCACATGGGCCCACCACCTGTGTGGGAGGCAGTAATGGTGGTCAGGTGACTTGTGATTTGGGTGGTGACCTAAAGCAAGGGACGTGGCATTCTGATCCTACTACTGAGCTAGTTTTTGGGACATGAAACGTGACCTCTCTGCGGGAAAGGAGCCTGAGGTGGTGCATGAGGTTGAGAGATACTGGTTAGATATAGTCTGGCTCACCTCAACACACAGCTCGGGCTCTGGAACCAATCTCCTTGAGAGGGGCTGGACACTTTTCCACTCTGGTGTTGCCCAAGATGAGAGGCATCAGGCAGGGGTAGGTTTGCTCATAGCGCCCTGGCTTGGTGCCTGTGTGGGGATTTTCCCCAGTAGATGAGAGGGTAGCTTCCCTACACCTTCAGGTTGGGGGTACAGGTTCTGACTGTTTGTGCTTATGCACCAAACAACAGTTCAGAATACCCAGATTTCTTGGAGTCATTAGAGGGGGTGCTGGAAAGCTGAAATTGAGTGGTGTTCAGTTACTGGATTTTTGTGCTTGGCAGTTTATCCATACCTAACACCATGTTCAAGCACAAGGGTGCCCATAAGTGCACGTGGCACCAGGACACCCTAGGCTGAAGTTCAATGATTGACTTTATAATCATATTGTTGGACTTGCGGCCATGTGTCTTGAATACTTGGGTGAGGAGAGGGGCAGAGCTGTCAAGTGATCACCACCTGGTAGTCAGTTGGATCAGATGGCAGGGGAGGATGCCAGACAGACCTGGCAGGCCCAAATGTGTAGTGAGGATTTGCTGGAAACATTTGGCAGAGGAACCTGTCAGACAGATTTTCAACTCCCATATCCGGCAAAGCTTCAACCACATTCCGTGGGAGGCAGGGGATCATGTCTGAATGGGCTGTGTTCCAGGTTTCCATTGTGATACATTCGGAGCTGTGGCCACAAGGTGGTTGGTGTTCGATGGGGTAGCAACCCCGTACCCGATGGGGGACACCCTGGGTGATGGAGGTTGTCAAACTCAAGAGAGAGTTCTATCTGGCCTGACTGTCTTGTTGGACTCCAGAGGCATCTGACGAGTACTAAAGGGGCAAGCTGCAGCTTCGGCTGTTGCTGAGGCAAAAACACAGATGTGGGAAGAGTTTGGTGAGGCAATGGAAAATGACTTTCGGACGGCTCCTCAAAGATTCTAACAAATGGTCAGGTGGCTCAGGAGGAGAAAAGTTTTCTACCAACACTGTCTACAATGCTGGTGGAGGGTTCTTGACCTTGACTGGGGACATCCTTAGGGGCGGCTCACTCATCACTCACACTAAAGTGGCCGAGGTAGTCAAAAAAACTCCTCAGTGGCAAGGCCCCGGGGGTGGAAGAGATGAGTCCTAGGTTTTCTCAAAGCCCTCAGGCTCTGAATGCTGCAGGGCTGTCTTGGTTGACACGTCTTTGCAACTTTGTATGAACATCGGGGGCAGTGCCCCTGGATTGGCAGATGGATGTGGTGGTCCCCATTTTAAGAAAGTTGACCAGAAGGTGCATTCCAACTATAGGGGGATCACACTTCTCAGTCTCCCCGGTAAAGTCTATTCAGGGGTACCAAATACATTCAGGAGGAACAATGTGGGTTCTGTCCTAGTCGTGGAACACTACACCAGCTCTTTACCCTTGATAGGATGCTAGAGGGTGCATGGGAGTTTGCTCAACCAGTCTACATGTGATTTGTGGATTTGGAGAAGGCATTCAACTGTCACTGTCCGGCAAACTACCTTCAACTATCATCTGTCTCATTTTCAAAAAAAATTAAAAACCCCTTGGATTGCAGCTCATACCGCCCCATATCCCTTTGAAATGTGGATAATAAATTACTCACAAAAATGCAGGCCTATTAATTAGAAACTATATTGACATCCATAATAGTAGATGATCAGAAAGGCTTTATTAAAAATCGCTATTCAATCTATAATGTGTGCAGACTTCTTAACATCCTTTTCACCCCACTACATCCAAATGTTGAGATTTTCTGAGAAAGCATTTGATTGGGTGGAATTGGACTACCTTCTCTATACATTAAAATGTTATAGATTTGGCCCAAAATTTATCAATTGGATTAAAGTCATGGCAACAGTGCATACAAACAAAAATATTTCACCTTTATTTTTTTAGTTACACTGTGGTACCAGACAGGGTTGTTATCTGTCCCCATTGTTGTTTGCCCTCGCAGTAGAGCCCTTAGCTACAGCATTGAGAAACAAGGTTAATATTAAGAACCTAGTGAGAAGAGGAGTAGAAAAAGGTTGTTTATATGCAGACGACTTGCTTCTGTATATCGCAGATCCTTTTAATAGTTTACCAAAAATGCTTGGTACATATATGCTTACATATAGTTTTATATGGATACAGGATTAACCTGGAAAAAAGTGAGCTATTACCAATAAGTCATCCCTTAAATATACTGGACTACAATGCGTTCCCTTTCAGAGTAAACAAGGACAAATTTAAATACTTGGGAATTTGGATCAAACAAATATCAAAATCTTTATAATGTCAATTTTCCACCTCATTTGGCTAGTTTAAAGAAGGATTTTGCACGATGGAACTTGCTGTCTGTGTCACTGAGGGTAGGATTAACACCATTAAAATGAATGTGCTTGCCAGATTCCTATATTTATTTGTCTTCCAATTTTCTTAAAAACATTTTTATACAATTTGACAAACATATCTGGATTTGTTTGGAATAATAAAAATCCTCAAATCCGTAAAAAATATACTGCCACGCCCTCGCAGTCAAGGATTATCTTTACCTAATTTTCAATATTATTATTGGGCTTCAAATATTAAGACCATGTTACATTACGTTACATTACATCTAGTTATACATTAAACCCGATTGTAAAACAGTTATTAAAAAATTGGTTACAGTTTAGAACTTTCTCGCTCAGTGAGTTATCTATATATAGCCATATTACGAAAAATGATCTGTTGACCCCATTGATCAGGCCTTTACATGTTGGACAGATAAGGGAATTAATGTCTTAAAAGATTAAGGTACTTGCAAATTTGAAGCTTTGTTTCAGCAAGTTACTCCCAATTTCCTGCTTTACCACTTTCCTCTGTATTAGACAGAATTCTGAGTGTAAATGCAAGGTCAAAAAAATTATTGGAACTATATATACATTGCTAATTTCTTCAGATTTGGAAAATTTAAATACATTAAAGCAGCAATGGAAGGAAGAACTTAACTTAGCTGACATTAATATATCAGCTGAATTGTGGCAAAATATTTTGGACCAGATACACTTTTTCAGTATACTTGAGACACACCATAATCCAGTTTAAGACTGTACATCGCATACATTGGACTAAGGCAAGGTTGGCCAAATGTATGTCCAATACTAACCCAATGTGTGACAGATGTAAAATAGAGTCAGCTACACATGCTCATGTTTTGGTTTTGCTCAAAGCTAACAATTTTCTGGCAATCAGTTTTTGATTTTCTCTCAAAAGTTTTTGAGCAGCAGGTCCAGCCCTACACTATTATAGCAATGTTTGGAGCGACTAATCAAGTACTGCATATGGGGAAGTCCTTCTCAATAGTAGCCTTCGCCACATTGGTAGCTAGATGACTTATTTTACTCAAATGGAAAGAAAAAAATCCTACTCTTAAAAATTGGTTGAACAATTTAATGCCGCTTCTGACTTTGGAAAAAATCTGGTATGTTTGGTGGGCTGCAGTGACAAACTTTACAGCACCTGGCAACCTGTCTTGACGTACATAGACAGTATGAACTTGATTTGTTTTGTAAAATGGTACCCTTTATGCAGCTGAGAAGACACTATTTTATATGAATATTTTTCATTTTCTTTGTATCTTTATAAAGAATGTTAATGTCTTTTTATATTTAGAGATGGTATTTTTTACAACATTGTTTAATCTGTGATTGAGGTGCAGTCTGGCATGGGTGGGTGGGCGGGAGGGGTCTTTTTTTGTTTGTTTTGTCTGTCTGTTTATTCTGCAAAAAAACTCAGTCAATAAAAAGACATTTGTTAAAAAAAACTTCTTAAAAATACATTTAAAAAATAAATTTCAGTTTTGCCAACAGACAGTCCTGAAATCTGTGATACAGATGTTACTAAATGTACACAATGAAAAAATCCTGCTGATCAAAATCGAAATGAGCCCAATCAAGCGTGTAGCTGATAATTGTGAGACAGTCCCTAACACAGCAGCATGTAGCCGGCAATTGTGAGACGGTCCCTAACACTGCAGCGTGTAGTCAAAGCAAACACAAGTGTAAGCTCCTGCATCACCTGTCATATGTGAATTTTAATAAATGTTGTGGTTGTAGTTGGTTGTCTTCCTCTATTTCACCACAAAACTGTAACTATACTGGTGAATCTGTATTTAGTTAACTGGTGAGGAAAAGCGGAATTACAAATATCAGACAAGGGACTAATATTAAACTAACTTTAGTGCAGGTTGTGTTTCAAGCTGCGCATGTGTGACTCTACTGCCTTTGTTCACATTGTGCTGAATTTGAAACATTTCTTGCACAATTTTTTTTTCAATAAAGTTGTCAAAGTTTACAAAAGTTGATTTAATGGTGGGGGTGGGGGGGTGTTGTGGACAATTCAAAAAACCTTGTCCTGCGTGTTCGTTGATCCAAAGGAATCGAGACCACACGGAGAATCAAAGTAAAACAAAATGCAGTTTTTTATTGACTCAATACAAGAGAGCACAATACAAAACCAATCAACCTAGTCTACGCTTATGTATTGGTAATGCTCTCTCTGTTTCCCCTCATATCTGACTCCATATTATACTACTGGTCACTTCCTGTGGTTGCTATGATGCTATGAAGGTTGCTATGCAGTTGCCAGGCATGACTACGTCATATGTGTTTTACTTTGCTTATTTCTAAATATAATTGTTTGCCCTTTCGGTTTATGTCCCCGAAATCGCACCTCTGCTAGACGCGCGCTTTAATTCCCGACATTTTAACTCCTGCCAGGTGTTTTGTGGTTTCACGGTTCTATCTTTTTGCACAAACACGTTTCCTGAGAATCGGCCTGGCTCACCGCATAGCAGCACTCACTTCAAAAACAGGTCACCCTCACCCTTTGAACTTGCTGAGCACAGCACAAAAGCATATGTCTCAAAGCATATGTAGAAAACAACTAAATGCTTAACTGATTATTTAATCACCTAATTAATAAGTGAAGCCTTATCTATATATGTAATTGAAGCTTTTATGCATTCCTTGACTAGACTACAACTTAGTGCAATGATAATTCAGCCAGGCTATGGATTATATGTTTAAAGCTGTTTTCTTAAAGCAGATCCTCAACAGTGTGCATTAGCTACATCTCCTTTAAACTAATATGAGTCCGGAATATTTCATGTTTTTTCCCCCCACTCCCGTCTCATGTTGCACCACCCTGGAAAAGTGTCCACAACCCCCAACTGAGAACCACTGATTTTGAGTCTGACCATCTCTATCAAAAAATACTTCTGCACTACTGAAGAAGCTCCCCTTTTAGAAACCAATTCATCTTCAGTGGTGGCAGTACTCTATGCGTTGCTGCCTGTGTTTACTGTTTCGCACTTGAGCCCGTCACGTTCATGCACTTGCATCACAAGTCTGCATGTTAACATCACAATATCGTGATATGGTATAAGTTTTATAGAATTTAAAAACATACCGGTATTATCATGAACGATATTATATCGCCCAAATATATATATATTTGCTCTTTTGTACCTTTTATACTTTGTTATTTATTCTTTATTCTCTGCTGGGCTATTGTAGGGGTACAAACATTTGTCTTTTTATATTAAGATAAAACTAAGGGCAAATAGGCTAACCTATGTTTGTGAAGTTGTATTTCAGTTTATTTTCATGTACATCATAAAAGTTTCACAGAAATGTTAATTGAATGGGCTTAGTTCTGAGATTATGTAACCTTTTCCAGCCTGGTGAACATCTGTTTTTCTGAGGTCCTCAGAAATCTCCTTTGTTCATGCCACAATACACTTCCAGAAACATGCACTGTGAAGTGCAGACTTTGATAGATCCCTGTTCTTTAAATAAAACAGGATACCCACCCACACCTGATTATTACCCCATTGATAGAAAACACCTGAATAATTTCACCTTTAAATTAACTGCTAATCCTAGAGCTTCACATATATTTGTCACAATTTTTGGCCATATCACCCAGCTCTAGTACATTTCGTAATGTAGGAAGGAAAACTATTGAGCATCTTTTTTATATTAATGCCCCATTGTACTCTTGTTTTCATCACAAAATCATTCAACTTCTGAATGAAAACCTGAAATTATTTTTAGATATGTTTGCTGATACGTCACAAAATTATCTCTAAAAATTATACTTGGTAAATACCATATACATGAATAAAAGTGGTGTCATTTTAATCCTGATTATCTTTGCATACAGTTTTGGAATTTATGTTGTAAAAATACCAATAATAAAAAGCCACCTTTAAAATGCTTCTTCTGTTCATTACACTGTTTTAGCTTGTCAAGAGGCTGTAGCACTTCCAGCTGGTGTTGGAGTTCCTGAATTATCCGGTGTATGGCTTCATTCTCATTGGCCATTTCAGCTGCAATCACCACTGGAGTCAAACAGTAATCGTGATCATGTGCCACTGTGTCCATTAAGTTCTCCGAGTCAAAGTCTGCAGTCAGATCAGGGAGAGGGTTTTGTGCCCTCGGCTGGCACTCCCAAACATTATGCCTTGCTATTGGTAGAGTGTATTCATTCCAAGAAAAGAGAAGCGGTATAGCTCCATTGTGTAATCTTCTCAGTCCCCCTGCAGTCACCGCAAAGTCTCTCAGTTGGAAATGCCGGCTACACACACGGGTGCTTACGGTTGGAGTGAAGTTGTCTCTACGGACTTTATTTAGCCACTTGGCACGCACTGAAGTATCAACGGGGAACTTATGAAAACTTATCTTGGAGTTATAGCGCGACGAATTGGTACATAAGGGCACACAGCAATAACTTGACGAATTTCTTACCCGTTGGAAGGCAAGTCGTCTTTCTTTATCTATGCATGCACTCATTCTTGCCTACTAGTTAGCCATCTCCTCGTGTTGATGTCAGTGCTCAAACCGTAAATTGTCACCCGCACCCTCAAATCCCGGAAATTAAGTGGCCAGTCTTGTGCACAAAGGGTATACAGGCCACATATCGGCTGTCTGAAACGGAAGAAGTGCTGCCTCCTCAGGCTGTGTGCTCTGCAGCCGTTTCCAAATCCAATGTTTACATTAAAGGCTGAAGTTTAAAAACTCGGTTTTCCGTTTTTGAAGATACAATAAGAGCTATACGTAAGCTGTCAGTATTTTGACACTTTATTGATGTATAATGAATGTGTTTTAAACGATAATCTGTTACAAATGTCTCTCAGTGCTGCCTTCTAAGACCCCTACTTAGGCAGCAAGGGAACAAGGCATCCACCTTCAAAATTGAGACACAGCCAAAGCTAACGTTTTGCTAGCGATAGGTCGGCGCAAAAGATAACATTAGCTTTGTTTTCAGCTGTTTAAACGCTTCCCTTTGAAAATCCAAATATTTCGCTATAGTCTAAATACTTTCCTCTCTGTTGTTAAAACTGTGCATGTTACTTAAGTGAAAATTTCATAGAGTCCGAGCCCTCGCCGAGGATAGCTTATAGTATGCTAACAATGCTAAAGCAGGTTTGGTCAATCGCTGCTTAATTTTTGTACGTTCTTTATATTTCTCCACACGTAAAAACACTATAAAACATTAAGCTGGTCGTCAATGGTGAGGTTTAAATGTCTGTGAAACATTAAGTTATTAAATTAAATCTAAAGAACAAGGCATGCGCTAGTGCTACACTGCAGACTCAGCTCATCATAGTTCATTTACTGCTTATGCTGCTGAAGTGGCCAGCATATTTTTGTCCTAAAATAATATTCACTCACCTGAAATGTCTGAAAAGTCTGTAATCTACACAACGGACAACGTCCTTCAATCTGTAATCAGCTTCAATATGGTTGAAACGCAGGCAGAACCACCATGCACCAGGACCAAACAAAAAGAAGGCGGGGCTAAATATCCGCTTCATTTCATTGGACAGTCTGGATAGTTTCTCATGTTCGGTCTAGAACAACTCTTAACCTGTGTGCTTAATTTCATTCATGCCTTGATTTTAATCCCAGACTAAGATTAATACATGTCTGGGAATTCAGGGGTCACCAGCCTTCCTCTTTGAATATGTGTTATTCATAATAATACACAGAGTAAATGTTTCTGGTAAATATGCAATTATTCTTTGCATGCAAACCTCAGCGATTTCTACCCATAAGGCCAAGTAAAAAAAAAAGAGTTGGTGACCCTCTAAAAAGCACCCGACCTTTTTTTTTTTTTTTTTTTTTTTTTTTTTTTTTTTTTTTTTTTAACACAAAAAAACGTGCCAAACACCCTAGTCTGGCCTAGAATCATTCAAATTTCACATGCTTCCAATGACTTGATCCCAAATCAATTCTGCACATGTGCAGTACACTTCAATACCAATGGCCGGTCGTTTTTGTGATGCATATCATGGCTTTTGTAGTGGCCAGCATCGTAAAAACACTGCAGTCGGCCAATAAAATTCGTTTCATTTCCCTGTTATTTAATGAAATAAAATACAATGGATAATTTTTGCTTTAGTAGACACTGAAATTAAACTATAATATATTATAATAATTATTATCACAGCATGCGCACAGACTCACACACAGAGAAGCAGACGGAGGGCCGGTTGTATAAATAAGACAATATCTTTACCAGAGACCGAAATAAACAATTAC
>BRDA01023249.1:10949-59264 GCA_036984385.1 Crenuchus spilurus
CCTAGTGGTTTGGCATAATTGAAGAAATTTACGCTTCTCGTTACTTGGAATATTACTCGTTACCTGGAACAAAAATATTCCGAGATCTCGACTCGTTACCTGGAATACTCGTTAGTAGGGATGCTCATAAGTAGGGTTACCACTGTACTTCTCTTGCATACTGTGCACCTCTTTTCTCCTTTCTCTGTGTTTTCCCTCAGCTCTCATCTCCTCTGCGAGGCATTATTTTCATTTTCCACCCATTTTCAGACAGCCATGCAGTGTCAGTGTCAAAGAGCAGTAAAGAAGAGGGGAAAAGGCAAGCAAAAATTATTCCCCAGTATGGGCACTGGATCAAAAAAGGAGAAAAATAGACTATTTGTACAGTACATGCAGTTTATGTTGACTGCAAGCCGGCCAATCAGAGTAGAGTTTCTACCATTACAGTTTCAAATCTCTTTGATGTCAAACAGTAACTCCACACATACAATCAATGATCTTCCTCTTCACTCTGTTCTTCCTCTGTTCTTTACTCTGATCTTTGTGAGAATGCTTTTCCCACCCATTTCAGACACCTGCACTGTATCTAATGTCAGTGGGCTGCCTAGCTGTAAAACCAGCCAATCAGCAATGCTCAAATATTATTCATGTTCAAGGTAAAATGGCTTGTTTCAGGAAAAATGGGCATGCTTGTTTTAAAACCACATGTAGTTACTGATGTGTGTAGACATCAGAAAACAATTTAAATTAAACAGTGTTCAGGGGGATTTCAGTCTGTTGCATGTGTGACACAGACACAACGTTCAGGAGGATGGAGGGGAAATTTTAAAAAAAATCAGAATTAGTTGTTTGCATATCGCTCATGTGTCAGCCTGTCTTTGAGCTCCAGTTTCCAGGAGCTTTCTGGCTCTGCAGGGGTTTGTTGTTTCCTCTAATCTAAAACACCTGACTCCACTCTCCCAACTAATTTTCAAGCCTTTCATTAGTCGCATCAGGTGCCTTCCAACTGGGAAAACATTAAATAGTGGAGGGCTCTCCAGTGCCTGATTTGAAGAGCTTTGGCCTGTCTTGCTCAGTCTTCATTTTTTAAAAGTATAAGAGAAAAGTAGAATGTTTGTGGTATATACACAGTCATATCAAAATATTATGACCACACTAGGTTTGGAATGAACTCAGCCTGGGATGTCACATATGCCATGTGACAGGGTTTGCTGCACATATAAATAAGTGAGCACACAAGTCAGTTGTAGCAGAATGCAAAACGACTGTCACAGCCAAATGACACTTTTTGACTGTTGTGCAAAAGGGCATGATAATAGGGTACCAGGCGAAAGGGGGGTGGGGTAGCATTTCAGAAAAACTGCTAACTTTGTGTGATGTTCTACAGTAGAGACGTTATATTGAAGGTGTACATTGATTGCTTTCCAACGACATAACAGTGGTGCCATTGATGCCAGATGGGAAAGACGAGTCTGATGAGTAGTACAGGGCAATTGACACACCATAGTGGACAAGTTAATGTCTATAATGAACACAGGAGCATTATAGGACAGTGTCAAGGGTCAACTTTGAGCAAACACTGTTACATCTGGGCCTATGAAGCAGATGTATGGTTAAGGTGTCAATGTTAACCAAGGTTCAACGTCAACGTTACCTTCAGTTTAAATGGGAAAAACATCTTTCTTGGATGAATCCAGGTTTGTGTTGCATAAAGTGGATGGACAACCAATCACACAAGAACCACCTCCAAGAGACAACTGTGGGCTAAATGCAGGGAGGTGGTGGCAGTGTACATGTCTGGGGGATGTTTTCCTTTCATGAGGGACTTCAGTGCTCTGCAGCAGTTGGAATGGGCCCCTATAGATACATTTTGTCAACCTAATTTAATCCATTCCACCACATTTTGTTAGTGCCATTCAAGCCAAGGGTGGTTATTCCACTATTAAGCATCATAATATGCTGATATGACCGTGTGCCACACAGAAAAATATTTTTCTGCTCCTTGCTTTAAGTCACTAATCAAAATGTCACTAAGTTGGCTTAGGCATGGACGAGGCAGGGATACATTTACCATAAATGATTCAGTGGTTGTATAAATCCATAATTCACATTCATATTGTGTCTTTGCAGTAAAAATGAGTTAATTGGTTACCTTGATTTAGAGAAGATGTTTGTGGTGATTTGTGCTGACTTATTTGACACTTGGTAGACTTTGGTTGCTTTTTACACAGCAGAATTTTCTGCAAGCTAGTTGTAGAAGTGATTAGTAGACAACAACAGCCAGTCCAATCTGTTGGCCCAAACAAGCCCAACACAAGACTTCTATAATATTACCTTGCTTATAATATTGAATTCTATCATAATAAATTGAAGTGTAATCCCTGTATCATGATACATATCGGTCTTCCCAATATATCCCTATTTTTTATTGATCCCTCCAACGAGAAAATTAAGTCACAGGAAATTGCAACTGACCTACTTAATTTCTCAATTTCTCTTTTCCTCTCTGTAGCTTGATTAGTAGAGCAAAAGTTTAGAAGCATTTTTTCCCAATTATAATAATAGTTCAATGAAATAACACAAAATTTCACTCTGAAATATTGTCCTTCTGCCAAGTAAGGCTATTTAGTTCGACAACATGCTAACTCAAACACATTAACAAGGACAAACATTCAGGAAATTTGCTTTTAACAAGGCACACATAGTCATTAAATAGTGAATTATTAATTAGCCTTTAATGAAGCATACATCTTTTATGATATAAAGATTGTGAGGAGTGTTTGAATTGTAAAAAAAAATAAATAAAAATAGGGGGCGTGGGGAGGTTACAGTGTATTATATTTTAATAGTCTTATTTCTTTTGCCTTATTAAAAAAAATACAGTACATACATAAATACAGTATGTATAGTAAATGGGTTTTCTCCTGGGTTGGTATCTTAAATAATCATAACGTATTGTTCAACTTGCAAACTGAATGCATTTTAAGACCATTAGAGGTCAAATGAAACCACAAGTTCTTTATTTTTCTGTTAGCTAGCTAGCTCGCTCTTTAGGCAGGCTGATAAAAGCCTGGCTTTATTAAATATACATCTCTGACTACAGCATACTGTTTTATTTACTCCAGTGTGATCTCTGTTCTTTTTCCTGGTATTCATATGTTTTATCTTGCAAAAACGCATCAGATCCTCTTGTACAGTTTTCTTTTTCTCAGAATTACAGCAGCTCCACATACTGAACCAGATACTCTGCTGAGAATTAAAAGCTCAAAACGCCCCCTACCCCTTGCATTCACAAAGGAAGGTTAACACAGAGCAGTGTTATGATTTGATTTGACAGAGCAGATCATGATTTGGTTTGAGGAGCTGGTTTATTGATAGAATTAAAATTTTGATCACAGATGTCTTTTATGATATAACAACATTTTCAGAAGTTGATGCAGCGGAGGTGACAGTTTTACAAGTTTGGAGTTTTTGTCTGTTTTTTAACTCAAATGTTCAAATTATGAAATTATGAAATAAAAAAGACAGATTATTTGAATAAACAAGTCAAAACACTGAGCCACTGTGCCCCAGTCTACGTACCTTATATAAAATCGGAAGTGTTCAGACTTGAATGGTACTGTATCTCACTCATTTTATTACACTGAGCAGCATCTGTGTAACAGGAGGGTTCCAAAATCCTTCCACTGTGAAACTACAGCAGCAAGGCTTTATTCACTGAAAGATCAGGTGCACTGTGAGGAAACAGCAGTAGACAGGTAGAAATAAACAGCTCCTCCAGGGGAACTCTGCATCTACCTGTTCTCCTCAGAAACATTTAGTGAAGGCAGGAGGGCTACAGCTATGCATTTAGCACGGAAGGAAGCTTGCAGTCTTGTTCATCCACAACCCACCCATAATCACGGTCGGTTGAGCACGACAGAGAAGGGCGAGCTGCGGGAGTTTGTAGTGCAGAGCCATGTCAGCGTCTCGTGATAAGCGAGCCTACAGTCCGAGACGGACAGCACCACCCCTGCCATCACCCCACCACTCCACCTGAGCGCTTGGTGGAGGGCAGGAAAAACAGGCTCCTATTTTGGTGGAGTGCACAGGGAGTGATGCAGCCAGCTGGAGATCCATCACACTAACAGCCTCATTCATTACCCACCTCGTTATGCTCATATTTTATATACACTCACACACTCTCTCTCACACACTCTCTTTCTCTTTCTAACTCTCTCACACACACACACACACATGCACATACACACAACACAAGCTCCACTCTCTAGACCTCCCGTTCACTATAGATTAACAGCTACAAGTCCAGGACCGCCTCAGATGTGCTCGCAGGCAAAGTACATTTGTAGATAACTCCTGTTTGAAGTATGAGAGCAGACAGGGGTGCATTGCACGCCAAACGTGTGTGATGGCTCGGCTAAGAGGGGCCGATTCGTCCTCATTTCACACAGGCCAGCAACTTGTGATGTTCAACCATTTCAGACTTTTATTTTACTGTACTATTCAAATGTAATTATATAGCATGTGCAGTACTGCATCTATATTCCATTACCATGCTGAAGTCTGCACTTCTCTCTTTTTTCATTACTTTCAGTGTCAAACAGTGAGAGAAACATGAAAAACAGAACAACTGTGTTTTCTTAATATTCAAATCATAATAAAATAGCTTTTACTATTGAATTTTGTAGTATTTGATGGTCTTCTACTTACGACCTCAAATAAAAAGTTGGGGCAGTATGGAAAAAGCAAATAAAAAGTGTTTCGTTTAATGTGACTTTAATTTCATTACAGACACTATAAAGATATTTAATGCAGCTTTCAACTAATCAACTACTAATATACATCCATACCTGCATTTGAGGCTGCAAACACATTCCAAAGAAAGCTGGGATCGTAAACTGTTCACCTCTTTGTAATGTTGCTATTCTTTCTCACATGTCTTTCTTCCTGCAAACACATCTTAATATATGCAACAGTATGGGGTTGTTTTCATCACAGTCTTTGTTTTATAATCTCTGTTGGGGATAGATCAGGACTGCACAGTGGCTGGACTGCAGACAGGCCAATTCAGTACCTGTAGCCTGCAACTGTGCCTTTATAATGTGTGCAGCATGTTTGTTTGCATTGTCTTGTTGAAAAATGCATGAATGTCCCTGAAAAAATAAGGCAGCATATCTGGCTTTTAACTCTCAATGCACTTCTCTGAAGTTTAAATGACATTTGCCAAGGGCACTGACACAACCTCATAACATGACAGATCCTGGCTTTTGGACTTGTTGCTGATAACAGTCTGGTTGTTCCTTTTCATCTTTGGTCTGAAGCACACAGCACCCTTTTTCTTTTCAAAATAGATCTGGAATACTGATTTGTGTGACCACAATACGTACATGTTAACACAGTGAGTGGCTTCACCCCAGAAGCCTCCAAACTTTGAAATGCTGAGGCTTTGTTCCATTGCCCTTTATGTAAATTTCTACAGGTTCCTTGGGTCATTTAATATTAAGCACTGTGAATAGAGAAATATGCTAATTCTTTGCAATGTTTCTTTAAGGAACATTGTCAACAAATGCAGGAGGAAATTATTGAAATATTTACAAAGTGTCCATCCTTGCTCCTGAAAGACTTTTGGATACTGTAACAAAACATGATAACAGTAACCTGTTGACATCCTCTGTTTAAAATCACATCATTTAGTATTTGTACCTCATTACTAGCCCTGAATTGCCCCTCCTGCCCCAAATTTGGAATATGTTGCCGGCCTGAAATGAAATAGTGTATAAATTCTCAAAAACACTATGAATTTTTTTAATTTTTAGTTTACATTCAATGGTTGTGGCAGACATTGGACTGGACAGCAAGCAGGCCAGTTCAGCACCATGACTTTTCTTCAGCTAAGCCAAGCTGTTGCAGTACGTGGTTTAGCACTGTCTTGCAAGCCTTTGCCTGAGCTAAGCTGCCCACACCACAGGCATTAAGCAACGCTGTACCATCAGAGATTCAGGCTTTTGAACTGTGCACTGATAACAAACTAGATGGTCCCTCTCCATATTCCACGGTGTCTGTAGTTTCCAAAAATAATGTAAAATTTTGATTAATCTGACCACAGAATAGTTTTTTTTTCTTTTTGCCTCAGTCCATTTCAAATTAGCTTTGGCCAAGAGAAGATGGCAGCATTTCTAGATCTTGTTGACATATGACTTATTTCTTTGCAAGATACAGCTTTAACTTGCACTTGTGGGTTGCATCTCTAACTGTGTTCACAGCCAACAGTTCTGGAAGTGTTCCTGAGCCCATGCAGTGATTTCCAGTGCAGAATCATGCCTGTTTTTAGTGCACTCTGATGGCCTGATGATCATGTGCATCCAATATTGACTGTCCACCTTGTTTGTTGCACACTGGGATTTCTCCAGATTCTCTGAATCTTTTGATAATATTATGTACTGTGGATGTTGGGATATTCAGTCACAAAGAACATGTTTCTGAAATTTTCACACATTGGTGAACTTCTGCCCATCTGTGCTTCTATGCTTACAGATTTAATTGATCAGCAACAATATTGGAGTCCAAATTTGGCTTATTTTGTTTAGAACTGGAGCTGCCACAACTGTGAGGCTAATGTTACTAACAAACACTAGAGCTCAATAGTCACAGTAATTCCTGTGCCCTAAACCACACTGACTAGTTTGTGAGACCTTTATTAAGGTTAGGACTGGACTATTAAAGTGAATATTAAGTTCTAGAGTTGTATTAGCAATATTAGCCTCTCAGCTCCAGTTCAAAATTTTGACTCCAAACATGTCACGGCTGATTGACTACATTTGAGCTAAGTGAATAAATATGTGAATATGATTTCTGGAGGAATTTGTTTCTGTAAAAGTCATTTTGGAGCAGACAGTGAACATTGCTTGCTCATACATCCCTCACTCACTCATTCATCCATTCACATGCAGAGCTGAGCTTTTCTCATTAATATGTTTAAAGTGTTCCATTTGCATTAAGCACTGATGAAAAGAATGTGAAGGCTGGAAGCAAAGAAAAAAAGTTCCAGGCTGTGTATTCAGCAGCTGAATCCCCTTGCAGGTGCAGATGACTTTAATGCCCTTAAATGTGAAATCACATCGTTTGTCAGACAAGGGTGTTCAGTGCATTCAGCTGATTACACTGAGACACTCTGTTTTGCATGCTTAACTTTTCACACCATGTTCCAGGCACTAGAAAATACAGGATTTGGTCTTTTTAAAGACTTCTCTCTGAACAGATGTATTAGAGTGGATGGATTTGCACCTCATTAACCGTTGCTGATTTGACCCCTGAAGTGTGTAGGCAGTTTGTAATTGTTATTTGTTTTTACTGTTTGCTCTGTAAGGGTGTCATCTAGAAGCTAAATAGCATTCTATCAAATACATTCTTTAATGCAGTTATTTTTTTCAATGCATTAATGCATTTGTCCATGTGCAACACCTATAGTGTTCACTAGTCATAATATAAACATGCCCTTTAAAAGATGAGTGGAAGTATGATTTTTATTTTAAAAACACAAATTTGCCCAATGAAGTATTGTAAAGATTTCCAATGAATACATTTTTAATCATTTATAAATGTTGTAATATCATGATAAAAAATGTAACTTAAGCCATAAAAACTATTTACCACAAAAAAAACCCCCACATCTGACCTCTTTTTGTACACTTAGTGGCAGTTTTGGCAGGTTCTGTCACATTGTGTGACGTCCTCGTTGGCATCTCACTCTTCCCATCTTGCTACTTTATTTACGGATGTGTCTATATGGTGAGAATTTAGTATGATATGAGCTCATCAGTAAGACAGTGAGTTCTGTAATGACAGAGAGGTCATCACTTGTGGACTCAACCCTGCCATTGACTTTAACTGAACTTATTTCTCTCTCCTCAGGACTTCCTGTTGAAACGCCTGAAAAAGGATGTGTACAATCCTCTGCTAATCAACTTCTCAGCTCAGACCACGGCTGCTCAAACCCAGAACATCATCATGTCTAAGCTGGATAAGCGACGCAAAGGGGTGTTTGGCCCACCATTGGGAAAGAAAACGGTGTGTAGTTATTATCCAGTGTAATACAGCTTAATTACTGTATATTTGACAGTGATATCATTTATTACATTAATACTAAAATACTGTTCTATTGCTCTATATGTCCACTATGTACTGGGGCATCTACAAAAGCTGGAAATATGCAATTTTATTCAATTAAATTAGATCTGATTCAACTTTATTGTCATTGTGCAGAGTACAGGTACAGAGCCAATGAGCCAAATATTTTGACTGAAATGAAATATGACTACAGGTGGTGTTTGTTGATGATGTGAACATGCCAGCGATGGAGACCTATGGGGCCCAGCCACCTGTGGAACTTCTGCGTCAGTGGCTGGACCACTGGAACTGGTACGACATGAAGGACTGCTCCATGATCAACCTAATAGACATCCAGATCATGTGCGCTATGGGGCCTCCTGGTGAGTTTTGCATAGTGTATAAATCAAGAGTGAACAATGATTACACAGTCACAGCTGTGACTCAAGCTCCTCTTTTGAAATGAGACTGAAAGTGCCACATATCTGTTCTATTGTCCTCAGTTTGAATTGTCTCTGAAAGGTTTTTTATTCATATGGTGAAGGAATAATTAGTGATTACACATTACAAAGCCTTACACCATAGCAAATACCGAGGTACATTTTTGCAACTACTCAAAAGACCATGGCAGCTGTCAAGCAACACCTTGTCAGCCATTTCAGAGACCATAACAACTGCCTAGGTACACCTCAGCAACCAGTCATGAGACCATAACATGCACCTGGCATCTATCAGTGACCTAACAAACACCTGGAGATTGCTTTGGCTGTATAGTAACTCCTATTCTAGTTTAATGAACGAAGGTTATAGATAACATCATATAATTTAAAGGTGTATCTCATGTTCTCTACAGGTGGTGGAAGGAATCCAGTGACACCTCGTTTTCTCCGTCATTTTAACACTGTGACAATTAATGAATTTGATGAGAAAACCATGTACACCATCTTCTCCAGGATACTGAACTGGCACTTGACCATAAGGTAAATATGTGCTATATATGGTGATTTTTGTTTTCCCACATGACTAATAATGCAATGGCAGTATACTTGGTGACTTGGAAAGACTTTGGGTGAAAGATGTTGGGTGAAGTGTTGGCTTTTCATTTAGAGTAAAGTACTCATGCTTGCACCTGTTTTCAGGCTTTCCTTTCCAAAGTTGTTTGCCAGCCTCACCTCTCAGATAGTTGCTGCTACAATGGCCGTGTATCAGGAGGCTACTAAGAACTTACTACCCACCCCTGCCAAGTCCCATTATCTGTTCAACCTGCGAGATTTCTCCCGTGTCATCCAGGGTGTATGCTTATCTCGTCCAGAGACTGCAGATGACCCTAAAGCTATTAAACGCCTTTGGGTACACGAGGTAATACTTTTACTTACCGTAATTATGCTTTGAAAGGTACAGCATTGCATTCTTATAAAAGCAAGTAAAATAAAGAGTTATAAAGTGCACTCTCACAGAAGAACAGCCTATGGGTCTTGAAAGAACCTTTCAATGGATGGTAATTTGAAAAATTCATTTGAGACATGAAAGGTTCACGCTAAGGACTGTTAATGGCTATACTATACTTGCTGAAAGCTAAGATATTTGCCTCACACATCCCAGGTTTATTTATTCACTTAAAAACTAAGCATAAAAGTGGACTCCTTGACATATGTTGAAATGAGCTGTCCAAGAAAAAATGTAGTTTTAGTTCAGGATGCATCAAATATTCAACAACCAAAAGTATTCAATCATATAAGTGAAAATTTATACAGAGCAATGACATTTTTAATGACACTGTTGCTTTTTTGTAGTTCCTGGCTGTAGACGTGAAGCAGAGTGTAACTTTATTACTGTACATTTGGTTAAATATTGGTCAATATTGACATTCAGAATTCTGCTTTTCCTTAATGGTTAGCAAAACACAGATTCACCAGCAGAGCTGAAATGGAAGAAGACAACATACTACAACTACAACCTTTACTAAACTGCACTTGTTATGATGAAAATAAAGACTCTTAGTTTTGTGTTAGCTGCATAGCTCCAGCGGCAATCTGCAGGGTTAGGAACCATCACACAATTATCTGAAGAAATGTTAAATGTTTTGGTCATCTGTAGCCAATGACTCTCAAACACATGAAACATCCATGTGACTTTCATCATTCATTTTAGTCATTTTCATGATTTTGTTTAATGTTTTTTTTATTATTAAATATTAGTTATAATATAACACACATACATACATCTTCATACATATTTGTTTTATATACGAATAAAAATAATAATCAGTTAAACTCATGTTATTAAACCTAATGATGTCAAACCAACGTATTACATTACAGACATTCATTCCTGACTAACTACAAGACTTATTTTCTGAAATTGTTTAGTTACTAATTTTATAAGAATTTATATAAATGAGAAACGGTATGTGGCTAAATATTTCATTTTGTTTGGTTTCGGCCAAAAAAGTTTATTTTGGTGCATACCTAATTTTAACACTAAATAAAAATTTGTTCAAACCTATTACAAGTCTGCTTTGCAGCTTGATAACAGGCTTGTTTTTGTTTATAGACAAGTTCAGGAAAATCTTACATATTGTACTTCTGTTGTCTTCAGGTGCAGAGGGTTTACTATGACCGTTTGGTCCACCCGTCTGACCGCACCTGGATGGTGGACTTCCTGCAGGAAGCTTGCCAGTCCCACCTTAAAGAGGACTTCCATCAGCTCTTCAAGCACCTGGACTTTGATCTAGATGGGCTTGTGAAAGAAGACGACCTACGAAGCCTTATGTTCTGTGACTTTCATGACCCTAAGGGTGAAGACCGCAACTACCGTGAGGTGGGTGACCTGGACCAGCTGCGCCAAGTGGTGGAGTCGCACCTAGAGGAGTACAACAATGTCAGCAAGGCACCCATGAATCTGGTCCTCTTCCGTTTTGCCATTGAGCACGTCTGCAGGATCTCCCGCATCCTTAAGCAGCCACGGGGTCACGCACTTCTGGTGGGTGTTGGAGGCAGCGGTCGTCAGTCCCTTACTCGCCTGGCCGCTCACATGGCAGAGGCTGAGCTCTTTCAGGTAGAGATATCTAAGAGTTATGGCACAGCTGAGTGGCGTGATGATCTCAAACTCATCTTGCGCAAGTCCACATCTGGCGACACCCATGGTGTCTTCCTCTTCACTGACACCCAAATCAAGATGGAGTCTTTCCTTGAAGATGTCAGCAACTTGCTTAATACAGGGGAAGTCCCTAACCTTTTCGCTGTAGATGAGAAACAGGAGATCTGTGAACGCATGCGAGTCCTGGACCGCCAGCGGGAGCGTGAGAAGCAGACTGATGGAAGCCCTCTGGCACTCTTCAACATGTTTCTTGAGCGCTGCCGTAGTCAACTGCATGTGGTGCTGGCTATGAGTCCCATAGGAGACACCTTCAGAGGCCGTCTACGACGTTTTCCTGCACTTATTAACTGCTGCACTATAGATTGGTTCCAGGTCAGGACTGTACTTCTTATACAGTTGTCACAAGGCCCCACCTATTTTAGCCCTTTTCCACCAACATGAAACAGGTTCTGTTCCCATTCACACACCTAATTTTGAACCGTTTGGTGCATTTCTACCAAAATAATTGATTCCAAAACCTGAAAAGTTAATTTCCAGCTGGCACAAATGAATAGTAGGTTTTTCAGTAGGTTTGGACAGTGATGACAGCTGTGTGTCAAGTTGTAGTGAAAAGACATTCGCAGAGCATGCAGTGGTCACCTGAAGAAAAAAAAAACATTTGTTGTGTTCTTGGTGTTGTCTGGAGTTCATGGGCATCTCTAGGATGTAAAAACTTTGACGGTTTTGCCCAGCAAATGTCCCTCACAGTATAGACATATTAGTCCAGCATGGTGATACACATGATGATGAGCTAAACAAGAAAAAAAGATGTTTTTCTAGCTGTTTAGTTTCATTGTGCATTGTTCAACACCCACCATGAGTGGCACATCTCTGATACAAAACTGATGCAAATTCAGGTCAGTTTGCTGGATAGCACCAAGGTTCTAAGATTTCTGAATTGAACCAGTTCAAGAACCAAAGTTAATTTGGTTGAAAAGGGCTTTTTATTGCTATTTTTTCATTGTTTGGGTTTGGAACAAACTTATGATGGTAACCTAGTGGTAAGAGAAGGATTCCTGTATTTGGAAGTCTTACATTTCATGAAAGGCTGAGTATTCCTTTTTGGTGATCTGTGATAAAGATCTTTCACTCAAAAAAATTCCACAGATGTAGTTGATCAGCCAAGGCTTGAAAATTTTGTTTTTGTTCCTAAAGAAAAAAAAAAAACATTCAAAATACATGACCATTCTCAACCAACCCAAACCATGTCCAGATCTTAATTAAAGTGAGATTTTAGTTGTAAATGTAAGTCATACTATGTCCTAAACCACATCAAAAAGTCTATGAAACCTAAATTAAGATCTTGAAACTACTGGTCTACTTTGTATTTTAGGTCCCTATTACATTCTAGTGTTTGTTATCAGCAGCCTTAGCTACATTTGGGGAAAGTGGAAAATTATGTAAATATAACTTCTGGGTGAACTCTTCTTTTACTATAACCAACCTAATGCGGCACCTTCTGCTGTAATCCATGTTCCTGTGCTTGGTGTTGATGTACTGTTCACTATATGGACACTGTTAGAGAGCAAAATGACAAATCCTCATTGTAAAATTGTTAATTGAAGTATAACTTAAGTGCATAATGGCACAGTGGGCCTAGTGGGATTAGCTGATGAATCCAGATCTACGGTGTCCTCAGCTCTGTGCCCTTTTCTTATGTCTTTACTCTCAGATGGAGATTATTGAACCTCTTTCTTTTATTTTTCCCTCAAGACTTGGCCTGAGGACGCTCTGCAGGCCGTAGCGTCTCGGTTCTTGGAGGACGTTGAGATGACAGATGATGCTCGGGCTGGCTGCATCGACATGTGTCAGAGCTTCCACACCTCCACCATCAATCTCTCAGCACGCTTCCTCACTGAGCTGCAGAGATACAACTACGTGACACCCACCTCCTATCTGGAGCTTATCTCCACCTTCAAAGTCCTCCTGGAACGCAGGAGAGCGTAAGGCACTTCATTGACTGTAAACCATAACTTGTGTTTGTTTGTTTAGCATTTAGCTGTTATGGATATACATTTAAGGGTTTCATGCAATACATTTCATGGTACTGGTTGAGGCTTTATACAAAATTTTAAATAAGTTTCTTCAAAACAAACTTCTGTACATTTTAGTGCTCACTTACTCTTTATTTACCAAATTCAACATTTTGGAAAAAATAAAATGTATACAAAAGTTATGCTACATTAAATATAGTATGTTTTTATTGTTTCCAGTGCATCATATTGAGAACATAAAAGTAAAATGTGCACAAAAATATGCTGAAATATTTGCGTTTGTTCTCTGTGAAACTTGTGTGTTCTCTCAAAAATCTTATTTACAGTTTTCAACTTTCCACAGTCAGATAAGATATGTTTGGGGTCCAAATTTTACTCATTTTGCTTAGAACATAAGCTGCAAAACAAACATTGCTACACTGGAGTTCAGTAGACACTTTATTATATTGCCTGATGTGGCTGGTTCTATAAAACTACATTTTATAAAACTTCTTTCAACCCATTCAACCCATAAGATCCTCATCCAGATCTTAATTAAGGACTAGTCAATATCATTTAGGACACAGTAACTTCATATTATGTGCATGTATTAAAAATTAGCAGAAGATAATACAAGTTCAGTCATATTTCCATCTGCTACAGTTATACAAATAAAATATTAGATGATGTAGAATGATTTGGGAAGAACTGTCCTTGGTGCTGTTTGACAGTCGCATTCATAGAAATGAGCAGGAGGGGTTATGGAGGGATTCAACCTGGTATTTATTGTTCCCTTCATAGCCATTTGGCATTTCTACAAGCCTTTGTTACTTGTAGCTCAGAAACATAGGTGCAGGACAAATAATGGCCATCATCAGGAGGGTTTTGATATCTCTGTTATGTCCACCTTACATGTGGGAATGCAAATGCAGCAAATATTTCAGGGAGAACACTGTGTAGAACCATTTTTCAAATAAACTTTAGATTATTTAGATATTTCCGAATGTCAAAACATTTGATCAGTTGTGTGGCAGGGCTACTTGTTTCCAGTCAATGGACACCTGTGCCAGCTGATAAACTAATCACCATTTTGTTGTAAAAGGATCAGTACATATAGGTTTCTTCAAAAAATGTTTTTAACAGTTCATCTTTAGTGATATGCATTTTTTTTTCACAGTACGGAGGAAACTGATCAGTCTTGAGATCTTTGTAATTCTTCGCTTTCCTTCTTCCACTAGAAGCATAACTTTTATAAACATTGGAAGTAACATTTACTTCATCTGCATCAGATTTTGAAAACTGCCAGTGTAATGACATGCTCTGATTTCAGCACATGTGGCATGATTTGGCTTGTATATTTTGCATCACAGAATGCCTTCAGCCACATGGAAGGAGCTTCTGCCAATCTCTGATCACAGATTTAAAATGCATCTGCCAACTTCAGTCTGAACAGTAGCTTTCCATTTCTAGTTTAAACAGCATTTCATAAATGATAATAACAAAACCAAAACAGATTTCAGTGGCATGGATGTTCTTGTTTATTATGATCTTCTGCCATCTTGTTCTTTCAGTGAGGTGATGAAGCTGAAGCGTCGGTATGAGGTGGGCCTGGATAAACTAGAGTCGGCCGCTGCTCAGGTGGCCACAATGCAAGTGGAATTGGAGGCCCTTCAGCCTCAACTACGTGTGGCCAGCAAAGAAGTGGATGAAATGATGGTGGTGATTGAGCACGAGTCTGTGGAGGTGGCCAAGACAGAAAAAGTGGTGCGTGTGGATGAAGCAGTGGCCAATGAGCAGGCCATGGCTGCCAAGGCTATCAAAGACGAGTGCGATGCAGACCTGGCCGTAGCTCTTCCTATTTTAGAGTCAGCTCTGGCTGCACTCGATACACTCACCACTCAGGTAGAGAAGCATGCACACATACATATTTATGAGGTGAAAAATTCATATTTCCAATATGTGACTCTGTGATCACATGTCACACATGGCAACGTATAGATTTGGTCCCCATGGGACAGCTTTACCAGACCGTATATGTCATGAAATGCCTCTTTTTACATTTTAGTGAATTATTTCTCAATTGTAGTTCATGAAAGAAGGGAGAAATCAATTCAGAAATACCTCAGCATACTTGAAACAGAGACATTGTCCTTCACGGTTACATAAAGCACATTCACAACCTTGCCTATTTTCAGCATTTTTGTTTTGGTTGTCACATGCGCTCCAGTACCACATAACCATGGCTAACAATACAACATTTTCTGAGTTCCAAGACTGCTGGGTAATGATTCTACCACAGTTCCAGCTATTACAACTTGTGAGTTAGAAACATATAAAATAGAAGAAGAAAAAAAGCTGGTTTTGATGCTCTTAATAGCTGCTTTAAAACGCAATCATGCCCATTGCACATGTTTTATTTCAGGATTCTGTGGTGGTTTGTTTATTCTGCAATTACCAAAGAGGAGCAGAATGTCATCATGGAAGAAGTATACAAGGGCTTAAATTTTCAATTTATACCACATTTTTTGTTTGGGAATAGAAGAGGTTTCTATTTTACACCCACAATTCCAAAAAAGTTTCCTTGCACAGGAAAATGCTGTGTAAAATGAAAATAAAAACAATGCAATTATTTTTCAAATCTTGCAGCACAAGAACAGGGACAACAACATTAAATGCACTTTAAAAACGTTTATTTCTTTACTTTCTCTTTTATTGTGTATTATATTTTTTATATATGATTTGTTATTTTTAAAGTACTTGTAAGTTCTTCTTATTTAAATATATGTATCAGAAAAATGGTGTGGTTTTTGGGAGTCTGGAACAGATTAATAGCATTTCAATTCATTTTAATTGGGAAATTTAATTTGATATACAATCAAATTAAGTTACGGGCTCGGTCAAAAAATGAATTAAGCTCATAAGACAAGGCTCCATGGTATTTACAAAACCCTCAGAGTCATAAAAATGTAAACGTCAAAATCTGTCACTGCAACAGCCATCGATTATAAATCTGTGTGCAGAAGTTTAAGCTGAATACAGATCAGAGAGGTTTGGGCTGAGTCTCAATTTGCTCGCTAGTCACTGTGTAGTTCACTATGTATTCAATGACATCTCATCTTTTGAAATGTATCTTCTGTCTGTTTCACCTTCTCAACTGTGCAATTTTGGAGATGGTTTTACTGTTGCAGGTCCCAAACTTTGGAACACTGTTTCTTTGCAGTTCATTGTACAAATGTATGTACCATGTGTTATTATATATAACAATACATCTCCACCTCTAGGACATCACAGTGGTGAAGTCTATGAAAAGTCCTCCAGCTGGAGTCAAGCTAGTGATGGAGGCCATCTGCATCCTGAAAGGTATCAAACCTGACCGAATCCCTGACCCCTCTGGTTCTGGCAAAAAGGTTGAGGACTTCTGGGGTCCGGCTAAAAAGCTCTTAGGTGACATGAAGTTCCTACAGAGTTTACACGAATACAACAAAGACAACATTCCAATGGCCTACATGACCATCATCCGCAACAAGTACATCACCAACCCCGACTTTGTGCCTGAGAAGATTCGAACAGCCTCCACAGCTGCTGAGGGTCTCTGCAAATGGGTCTGTGCTATGGACTCTTATGACAGGTGAGTTAGATCATGTGAGGCATACATACAAAAGCATGCTGTAGTTATGTGTTTATTTTTTATGTATAAAATGAGCAGTTTTCCTTTTGGTGAAAAGTAAGCAATCAATACATTTGTGTTTATAATTACAATTTATTATGATTTGAGTATGATTTGAAGTTTCCATAACTGTTTTCTAAGGGTTAAATATACTTAAATACGCACTTACATTACTAGAGGCAATCTGCTATGTCATAGGTGAGGTCGGCTTTACTGCTTGATTTAAGTCCTACATTACAGTTATGAATTGGTGTTACTAATATAGCCAGGGTCCGGTCAGTGCTACTGGCCAGAATCCTCAGTGGAGTGAATGAATGAATGAACAGTAGCTAAGATCGGTTAGAACAATAAGGAGAGGTTGCGGACATTGGTGACAGGTTCCATTATTCACTGGTATTTATGCCACTTGAGTTGTGCTAGAATGTGCTAGTGGCACTCATTCTCTCCCTTGCCAGTGGCAAGTGCAACATGCCATCCCAACACAATGCTTTAAATTTATATATAATAATACTTTAAATAAAATGACATGCCAGTGCTAAGAATCCCATGCGCTACTAATGATTTCTATTTTTTAGATATGATTTTGATATGAAATCATATTGTCACATCCAAAAAGTGATGCAGGAAGGGTGAGAGGAATGTGAGGAAGCCAACACTTCCAGGAGGTGGACAAAAAATGAAACTCTCACTTGATTTTGTTGTAAATAGTTGTATTTCACTTTTTATTTATTTATTTAATTTTCATTAATTTAATTTCATTCACTATGTGGTTTAACATGTTAAATCTTTAAAGGATTCATTGAACAGGTTTGGTTTATTTATAGTAAAGGGAAAAAATAAAATTAAATATTTGGGTACGTTCATACAGTAAATGCAAAATAGTTATCAGGTCATATAGGTGATAAACATTTTTATGAGATATTTATAGTATTCAAGTTATCAAAAAAACCCTACAAAGTGAACCAAATAAAGGAAAATCAAACTTCTAAACAAAGAGAAGGTAAACTGCTACTGTAACAATAGCCACACATTCAGTCATTCAGCAAAGCTAAAACAAACATCTGCCTTTGTGACCTGTTATCTCTCAGGGTTGCTAAAGTAGTGGCTCCCAAGAAAGAGAAGCTGGCTCAGGCAGAGGGGAAACTGAAGGTAGCTATGGAGAGTCTCCAGAAGAAGCAGGCTGCTTTGAAGGAGGTCCAAGAGAAACTTGCCAAGCTGCAGGAGACCTTGGAGGCGAACAAGATCAAGAAAGTAGACCTGGAGAATCAGGTCAGTAAACCAGTGCGAGAACATAAAGCAGAACTCGACCACTGTTTGGTCCAGCTCTCTTGGCTGTTCCTGTTACAATGAAAGATGCTAATTCTGCATCGGTTATCATCAGTGATTTCATCACTGTCATTCTTTTCATTTGACATTTCTCTTTTGCAACTGCAGGAATCGTTTCTTTTTCCAGAGCTGGTGCAATGCTTCTTTTTTCCCCTAAGATCTAAAGAGACGAAAGACAAATGTCATCTAGCTTCACATGGCAATCGGCTGTTCCTGTTTTCACACATTCACAAACGATATTTAATTGATGACAAATTCCCGCCCTTTCCACAGTCTCCGTTTGTGTGTGAGCTTTGTTTACATCCTTCCTTTCTGAGGAGTTTAGTTAGTATTTTGGTTTTCAAAAGACTTGAAAACCCCATTGTTTTTTCCCCTTTTTGTCTTCTTCTCCTTTGTGTTTACTTTTCTTCAGTGTTTTCAGTGCTTTGAAGTCGGGAAAGTGAAGCTCGTGTTTCTAACCCACCCTCTGTGTACACATGCAATAGCACACACACACACACACACACACACACACACACACACACTGTTCTCATTTGTCTATGGAGGCTGGCTGTCAGTCGACTGGGTGTAACCCAAGCACCACCAGGGCCCTTCTGTCTTTTTCTGCCCTATTTCACTGCCTTTCATGTTGCTTTTTTTCCCTTTCTTTCTTTCCTTTCCCCTCATCTCTCTTCTCGCCATGTTTATTTTTTTCAGGTTGTCTGTTTTTTCCCTGTTCAATGGGGGAAATTGTTTATGCCATGCTCTCCCAAGCATGTCGAACATCCAGGCACTCACATGCACAGGGACTGGGGCTGGGAAAAAGTGTTTAGGTGTGTTATTCACTTCCTTTTCCCCTTTTAAAGCATTTAACTTCTTTTTATCTTAGAGGTGTACAAAAATATCGCTACTCATGGTCATTGCAGCATTAGATTTTGTGATACTGTTTCCAACACAGTATCCATTTTTAATTCATAGTTTGCAAGCAGAGATAGCTGGCAGATAGTTGTTCATATTGTCTTTAAACCGCTGACCATGTTTCTTAATGGCACATCTTATTTCAATGCTCTTTTCTGTGTATGCTGTATATATTATTCAGACTAATATCTAATATCTTAAAATCCCCCTGGCTAGTTAAGGCCATTATAAAGGTGTATTATAAAGGTTTCATACTATAACAAATTTGATTAAAAAAATTGCAGCATATTACCTTACTTACAGTATCACGGTATGTCGCAGAATATTTAATTGCAACCCCTTTATCATATTTAAACCATAACATTAAAGCCATAACGTTAAATACATGTTTCTATTGTTCATTTCATCATGTCATATAGGTGCACTTTGTAGTTCTACAATTACACACTGTAGTGTAATTTCTCTGCATACATTTGTTAGCCCCCTTTCACTCTGTCCTTCAGGACCTCAACAGGACCACCACAGAGCAGGTATTTTTTGGGATATGGATCATTCTCAGCACTGTAGTGACAATGAAGTGGTGTTGGTGTGTTAGTGTGTGTTGCTCTGGTATGAGTGGATCAGATACAGCAGAGCCACTGACGTTTTTATCTCTTTATATTGAATAGAATAGAATAGAATTCAACTTTTTTGTCATTGTAGTACAAAGCAATGAAATGTAGTTTGCATCCATCCAAAAGTGCTTAGCAAAAAGATATAAATATGTATGTTACAAATGTACAATGAATTGTTTGAGTATGAGTCCTATATACATGAGTATGAGTGTATATACAGGTTATGAATGTACAGACTATGAACAGATTATAAATATGAATAGTTATAAACAGTATAATAAATAATATAATAAGTATGTACTTATGAACAGTGTAGATTATTATACAGTATATACAGTAGTGGGCAGTATATACAACAGATGAAAGTGCTGGTAAATGGTGTTTAAGTCCATGTATTATGGTGTGAGTTGGGATACAGTCTGTAGTTATTGTTCAGATATTAGGAGGCAGAATTCAGGAGTGTGACAGCTGTGGGAAAGAAGCTGTTCCGGTACCTGGTGGTCTTAGTCCGGAGACTCCTGTAGCGCCTCCCAGAGGGCAGAAGGGTGAAGAGTTTCTGTGCTGGGTGACTGGAATCTTTGATGATTTTCCCAGCCCTTTTCAGACATTGCTTCCTGTAGATGTCCTCTATAGTGGGAAGTGGTGCTCTGATGATGCGCTGGGTGGCTTTCACCACCCTCTGCAGTGCCTTCCGTTGTGAGGCAGAGCCTTCTTGACCAGCTTGGAGCAGCCTGTCATCCAGGTGAGGTCCTTGGAGATGTGAAAACCTAGGAATTTGAAGCTGCTCACACGCTCCACTGCTGTCCCCTTGTTGTGGATGGGTGGATGTGGGTCAGCATTCCTTCTGAAGTCCACGATGATTTCCTTAGTCTTCTCAGCATTGAGCAGAAGGTTGTTGGTATTACACCACTCAGCCAGACGATCCACCTCCTCCCTATAGGTGGTCACATCGTTGTCTTTGATGAGGCCGATCACCGTGGTGTCATCTGCAAACTTAATGATGGTATTGGAACCATCAACAGGTTTGCAGTCGTGGGTAAAGAGAGAGTAGAGGAAGGGACTCATTACGCAGCCTTGTGGTACACCGGTGTTTATGGTGATGGGAGATGAGCAGTGGTTATCCAACCGGACATGTTGGGATTGGTTGGTCAGGAAGTCCAGTAACCAGTTGTACATGGGGGAACTGATACCTAAGTCTGTGAGTTTTGTGATGAGTTTTCAGGGGATGACAGTGTTGAATGCTGAACTAAAGTCTATGAACAGCATCCTGACAGAGGTGTTTTTATTGTCCAGGTGTGAGAGGACAGAGTGCAGTGCTATGGTGACTGCATCCTCTGTGCTCCTATTCTGGCAGTATGCAAATTGGTGGGAGTCCAGGGTGGGGGGGAAGACAGGATTTGAGCTGTGCTAGGACCAGCCGCTCGAAGCACTTTGTGATGATGGGGGTGAGGTCTACCGGACGGTAGTCGTTGAGTCTTGATGGGTTGGAGTTCTTGGATATCGGGACAATGGAGATGTTTTTGAAGCAGCTCGGTACCACAGCTTGGGCCAAAGACAGGTTGAATATGTCTGTCAGCCCTCCTGCCAACTCTCCAGCACAGACTCTGAGAATACGACCAGGTATGCCATCAGGACCCGCAGCCTTGTGGACTTTGATCCTGCTCAGTGCCGCTCTTACATCAGTGGGAAGAAGAGTCAGTGGTTGGTGGTCTGCAGACACATCTGCCTTGGTTACATTTGTTGTTGTTGGGTTCCCTCTCTCAAAGCGAGCATAGAAATTGTTGAGCTCGTTGAGGAAGGAGACATCAGAGGAGGCGGGGGAGGGATTGATGGTCCTGTAATCTGTGATGATCTGGAGTCCCTGCCACATACATTGGGGGTCAGAGTTGGAGAAGTGTTCTTCTACTTTCCTCTTGTAGTGATGTTTGGCCTTTTTGATGCCCCTCTTTAGCTCAGCCCTGGCTGTACTGTAGGGCTGTGCATCCCCGGACCTGAAGGCGATGTTGCAAGCCTTCAGCAGGAGACGAACATCCCGATTCATCCAAGGCTTTTGGTTGGGGTACATGGTGATCTGTTTCTGTGTGGTGACACTGTCTATGGTGGTGATGTGGTCCAGTAGCGTACATTTCCAAGTCTGTGTCAGTGTAAATAGTCCAATCAGTGTTTTTGAACTGGTCCTGGAGAACAGTGTCTATCCCCTCTGGCCACACTTTTATTGTCCTCACAGTGTGTTTCACCTGTTGGATGAGTGGTGAGTACTGAGGTGTGAAGAAAAGGGAGAGATGGTCAGATTGTCCAATGTGGGGGGGGGGGGGGGGGTGTTGCTTTGTATGCTCCAGCCAGGTTGGAATAAACATGAATAAACAACGACATGTTGGTGGAATCTGGGGAGGACTGTCTTTAAGTTGGAGTAGTTGAAGTCACCAGCAACAATAAAAGCAGCCTCAGGGTGTTTGGTCTGGTGTTTGCTAATGGCTGCATAAAGTTCTTTCATAGCCAGTTTAGCGTTAGCATCCGGGGGGACATATACTGCAGTGAGTATGATAGAGTTGAGCTCTCTGGGGAGGTAATAAGGTCTGCATTTGACAATTCTAAACTCCACATTAGATGAGCATTGTCTCTCAGTAGTAGCAGAGTCTGTGCACCAAGCTTTATTAATATAAATGCACAAACATTGACTGCTGCACTGAGAATAGTCCACCAACTGTAAATATCCAGTCAACAGCACTCTGTGGCTAACATCTTTTGACCATTGATGAAGGACTAAAGGATGGCCATCATAACCTGAGCAGTAACAGATATTACTGCCTCTGACTTTACATGTACAAGTTGGACTAACAAGAAAGGTGTGTCTACTGTTCACTGTCCAAGTGGACAGTGAGTGGGCACAGTGTTAAAAATATCCAATCGGTCATTCAGAATTCATATTTCCACAATGTTTGCTTGGAGTACAAATTTAGAACATTACTACTAAATACAACAACTATAGTCAAAATACTAGAACTGTAATAACTTCAAAAGCCCAGCTGTTAATGTAAATGTATACTATTAAACTAAAACTCAGACCTCACCCAGATCTTAAAGACTTGCAGACTAGCCAGTGTGATTTGGAATTTGGAAACCCAGTTCTTTGGACTCAAACATGTATTGGCTCAGTGACTACTGTAGAAATAAGATATTTGAGTCAACCATTTCAACAAACAAAGTAGTTGATCATCCAAAATAATCTAAAAGATAAAAAGTAAATACATTTAAATACATAATTCATATTGTTGTGTGTAATTTTCTGCTGCATATTAATTTGTCATACTTCTATTCATTGTCTGTGAACATCTTTTAAATTACTCATAACATCAGATGTAATTAAATATTTAAGCAAATTGTATTTTATTTAAACATAATTAATTTACTGCTCCTCTGATATAGTACTTGTTTAATATTGCTCAGTATTTAATTTGTGACTTTATTATTTCATGAGTCAAACAATAAAGACGCTCATTTAGATTATAGACAGTGATTTATTTAACATTTATTATATTTGGATGTGGTTCAGCTTGGCATGTTTCTTAGTTAAATTAAACTGCCATCATAAACCCCACCAGGGTTTAGTAATGGTAATAGACTTGGATTCAAGGCAAATGACAACCAATAAAAAAGACAAAATTGCAGTGACAGAATTGCAGACAAAATCAATGAAGTCATACAATTTGAATATGTGAGTAGAACAGGCAAAGTGCCTGGTATTAAACTGAATTAAAGTTTTTCTGAAATAAACTAAAGTGATGCATTCCAGATCTGTGCAAGTATCTTCAACAAGTAATTACTGACCACAAAGGTCAAATACATATACTACTAACATTTCAACAGCAGTTTATTTCTAAAGCATGTTTAAATTCTAATGCATGCTACTGAGATGTCGGCATTATTTGTACAGATTTTCCAGATAGTAAACCAAATGATTCAGGGAGAGAGAGAGAGAGAGAAAGAGATCTATTAGAATTGACTAATTTCTATATAATCCCTTCCGAACTGAACACCTCATCTTTGATCTAACTGTTTGGGGTGCCAGTAACTACCATTGTAACAAGGCATCAATCTTATGAATGCACAAACCCCAATAGCAGGCAATGTAATATATTGATTTGATGCATAAATATAAATGCATGCATGCTTATTTTCATTACACACATGATTCCTCTTTGTATGCTACACCCTTTCTACATTTTAATAGGCAGCATGTAAGCTTGTTGCTATCTGCCAAATATATTCTTGCATGCATGCACAGTATTACTTAATTGTTCTTCTTTACAGTATATATTTACTGTGAACTTGTTTACTGCTTATGACTACTGAGTCTGATGAATATAATCATTTGCATTTATGAGTTCATAGAAATGTAACAAATTAGGTACATTGATCTGTATTAAACAATCACATTGCAACAAAGTGACTGGATGTCAATCCAGTTGATCATCTGCAAGGTCATTAAATGCTAAATGTTAAAGGGATCATTTTAAAGCCATACATTTACAAATTCAGACATTATGGAAAATGAATATTAAAAACAGTGTTTCTTGCATTTACTTGGCATTTACATTTGCATGGCAACAGTGAAATTGCATCCTTTGCCAATGATGATTGTTTTGCATTCTGCTACAACTGACTCATTTATGTGCTCATTTATTTATACCTGTAGCAAACCTTGTCACGTGGTATCTGTGACATCCCTGCTGAGTTCATTCCAAATCAAGGGTGGTCATAACATTCTGATATGACAGTTTATTAGTAGTATGGGAAGAGTTTCCCAGTATTCTTAGCAGTGGATATTTATATATACCCATGATTATGTAATCATATATTTAGTAGATTAGTACAGTCTGGGCTGTGGGCAGAAAATCCGAGTACAAATCCGAGTTCTGCTGCATTACAAGTGGATGTGCATGAGGAATACATTGAGAAACAGACGTTGCTGCATGCTTCAGTGCACTTTTATTTCTCACTGATCATCTGTAGTCACACATACACTCTATGCTTAAAAAAACATAGACAGTTTTGTATCATTTTTAACATGTCAATCAAATTCAGGCCTCAGTATGTCCCAGGACTCTGCTTGTATTGATCGCAGTACAGTATTTTAGATTAGTTAAATAATACATTCAATATTGTACAAGTTTAACAAGATTCAGGAACTTCTAGCCTGAAACCATTTGAATCACTAAACTCTTGCAGAGCGTAGTGAAGCTCAGAGGAATGTAGAATCGCACAAATTTGCAAGGAACATCAGGCATGTATTGAAATGTACACTCAGTGAGCACTTCATTAAGTACACATACTTTGTATCTACACTCATTGTCCACTTTTATCAGCCTCACTTACCATATAAATGCACTTTGTAGTTCTACAATTACAGACAGTAGTCCATCTGCAGTGACACTGATGTAATGGTGCTGGTGTGTTTGTGTGTATTGCACTGGTATAAGTGGATAATATGTAGCAGCGCTGCTGGAGATTTTAAACAAGTCCACTCAGTATCAACTCTATCAGATGCACCTGCCTTGTTGGTCCATCTTGTAGATGCAGTGTCAGAGACAGTAGCTCATCTGTTGCTGCCTGTTTTGTATTGGTTGTTCTGTAGTTCTTCACTGGTAGTCACAGGATGTTGCTCACAGGATGGTACTGGCTGTATAGTTTTGGATGGTGCTAAAGTGTTTAAAAACATCAGTATCTCAGTGTGCCTCATTCACTTGTACCAACGTAACACACCACCATCCTTTACTCCTCACTGTAGTGCTAAGAATGATCCAATACCCTGCTCAGTGGTGGTCCTGTGGGGGTCCTGATTATTGAAAGGGTGCACACTTCCTCTTTTATCTTCAACTACTACAAGTGGTTATGCTGGAATTCCATATGTGCTATTTCATCATTTCTAAAATATGTAAAGTAGCCATGTTTAAAATGGAAAAAATGAGCGATTGCAGATGTTGCTAAACTTATATGTGCTTTTGTAGGTGGAGTTATGCAGTAAGAAGCTGGAGAGAGCGGAACAGCTGATTGGTGGCTTGGGAGGAGAGAAAACACGCTGGAGTGAAACTGCACTAAACCTCGGCGAGCTCTATAACAACCTGACAGGAGACATCCTCATATCAGCTGCTATAGTGGCCTACCTGGGGGCTTTCACCTCCAGCTTCAGACAGGTACATACACACAACCAGACAGGGGAGGGAATCTTTCTCTGCTTATCTTTACCGATTGGCTCTTTTTGTTTAAAGACGGAAGTTTCATGATACATACACCGTGTTAACTGTTACAAGCATTGACATTCATCTTTCAACCTGTGACTGCTCTCTGATCATACACATCCACCAACCAAAACATTATGACTAACATGCTTATATGATAAATATGCTGTTGGTCCTCCCCACATTGTCAAAACATCTCTAAGCAATCAAGCATGAACTCTGCAAGATCTCTGAAAGCTTCCTGTGGTCTCTGGCTTCAAGACATTAACACCAGATCTTTTATGTACTGTAAATTGTGAGGCAAAGCTATTGCAGACAAGACCAGCATATCCCACAGATGTTTAGATTGAAATTTGAGGAATATGACAGCTGCTGTCTATATTCATTGAGCACAGCTGACTGAGAGCCCTCCACTTATTGTTTCAGAGCTGCTTCTAACCAATTGCCTGACCATAATGATTTGGCCCATATCATGTCTGAAAACTTGGTCAGTTTTTCATCTGAACATGTTTACTGCAAGAAGCAACTGTTCTCTTACCACCTAATATATTTCACACCTTCACATGCACAGCTGTTATGAGACTGTTATTCACTTAATGTGTGACTTGACGTACTGTTTTGGCAAATCTGTTCTCAAATGCATATTACAGTAGCAGTCAAATGTTTGGACACACTTTCTCATTCAATGTTTTTATTTTTTATTTTTTGTAAATTAATAGTGAAGTCATCCAGACTATGAAGGAACACATAAGGAATCATGTAGTAAACTTAAAAGTGTTAAACAAACTAAAACATGTTTTAGATTTTAGATTCTTCAGAGTAGGCACAAAACTGATGTCTCAAACACATTAAGAGGCAAGAAATGCAAGTAATGAATTCTTGACAAGACACAACTGTTAACTGAAAGACATTCCAGTTAACTACCTCATAAAGCTGACTGAGTAAATGCCAAGAAAGCTGGCATCTAAGCAAGAGGAGCCTAGTTTGAAGAATGTAAATTATAAAACATATTCTGGTTTGTTTAACACTTTTTTGTTTACTAAATTTTTCCATATGTATTTCTTTGATGACTTTAATTAATATACAATACAGACAATTTTTTAATAATGAAAAAGCACTGATTGTCCAGAATGTGTGTCCAAATATTTGACTAGTACTGTATATTATAGGCATTGGCACTGACTTCTGTACTACTGTAGTTAAATTGATTAAGAGTTTTCTTATTTTTCTGTTATTATAGGAAACCTTCCAAGTGAGAAAAACACACTCCCTCAACCACACACACACATACAAAACACATTGGCATGTTTGTCAGGCAGCACATCAGTAGTGAGTGACACCTCGCCGTCTGCTCCATTTCATTTCCTTCTTGGCTCTTTGTTGGACGTGATGGAGGTGGCGCGGGCTGCGTTTCTAAATATTTAACCTAATCGTTTTTTATGAGTCACACGCCAAAGCAATATTAAAATGCCTTTGCAGTCTCTTCGCTGATGTTATTGGTGTGCATGCCTCCCTTCAGTTGTCTATTTTTATCAGCTAACTGCCATGAAAAATGAATGAACCCAGGGAAAATATTTGGGAGCATGCTGGGAGATAATGTTGCAAACTCGGAGTGCTGGTTCAAGGGAGACGTGGGTACTTTAACTTCATCATTTTCTCCACTGAGAAAGCAATATCTTTACCACAGAGGGTCCTTCTGTAAAAGTCAGCGTGGAGACAGTGTATTATTCATGTGTATACAATACCATTATTGTACAAAGCAAAAACAAAGCTGTCTAAACATCTCACTTTTATATGTAAGCTGCTGAAGTCAAAGGTCAAAGATCAGAACATGTATTCTGAGCACTCCATATCAAAACACAAATGGGCATATAAATAATACTGATTTCTTGTTGTTTTGGTATAGCACTAAATATTTAGATATTGCCATTTATTTATTTTTTGGAAAGCTAGAGGAATAACTGACATAATTTCAGGAATAATGCAAAAGGCCATAGATGTTATCCTGTTTATTTGCCCTTTTAAATGTTTAAATTTTTGGACCAAAATTAACAATAGTTGTCAAAAAATAGTTTAGTACACAAAACTGACAAGCCATTATTTATGCTTTTCTTACTTAAGAAGACATGTTGAAGAACATGAGGACCTCCTGATAAATATAAAAACATGTCTTTTCAAAATTTTTAAGCTTGCTTTTTTCATTGTTGTATGCACCACGACTGAAAACTAATTTTTAGTCTGAAAAACCATCAACTATTATACTGTGTGCCATCCACAGCTTACCAATCAATATGGAGAATGACTTGCCACCAGACGTTTATACACTGGCCAAGTGAATTGTATTCTTGTCTTTTTTATTTTCTGTTTTGTTTCACAAAAATTATCTGCCCCCTAAGAACCATACAAGAAGCAAAAATGTTTAAAAGGCATCATCTGAACACCCCTTTGTGTTAATAAAACCTTTGCAAGTGTTTGTCTACATTGAACATTAGTCAGACAATTTCTAAGGAATGCAATGTATCACCAAACTATTGTAAGTTTTGTTTAATTAGTTTTTGCCCAGTTTAGAAATTGCTAATTTCAATACATAGTCAGGTCTCCCACAGTCTTTCCCACATTATGTAACCAAGCTGGGAGGATAAAGGATAGCATGAGCTTCCTCCAGATAGAACGGATGTTCCATACTCCATTGTTTCTGGTGGATCAATGACAGGAAATTGTCAATAGCAGCAGCAGCATTCCACTGACCTCAGTGGTAAATGAGATGTAAAATGTTCATACCTTCAGCTTTAATATGCCAGATAAATAAACTTGCCCACCCAGAGTGAGCAAAACCAACTATATTCTGTCAAACCCATTGCTGACTGAATTTGATTATTTAATTTGCAATCTCTTCATTAGAAGCAAAACCTTTAGATGGAGTAGATGATTAGATTTCTTTGAAGTTCTTTGATGCCTGTGAAAATGAAGAGAATCAAGGGCTTTAACACAGGATGCAACTGAAAACTTTGACTTTGTGCCTCCCCGCCCCCCCCCTTACACCTTAAATAAATAATATTTATGACCAAAGTAGGGTTGTTACAATACAACAATTGAGATTTCCATACCAATACCAAATCAGTACTCTGACTATAAATGTAAAACATCCATCTTGATCTTCAAATCCAAATGTTTATTTGATAAAACACAGAATACACATTTTCACATTTTTACAGCATAACTAATGTCATTTTTTAAATTTAGTCTCTATAATTCATATAGAACTCTTCAGCTGTCAGCAAAATATAGTGTCAAACATTTTTAAAGTGTTGCTAGTTAGAGAATATAATAGTACTGTGTTCTGATCCTTTCAATACTTATGCAACTTTAATACTCTCCTCAGGTCATCATAATTTTTTTGTACCATGGTATAATTTAGAAAACCATATCATCTCTTTCTCCAAACTGTATAAACTTACATAGGAATCTTACATAGACACATGCCAGTTGATTATTAGTTTAAAAGTTAATACTGTGACAAATTATCAGTCTTCAGTCGTATGCCTTGGCCACATTGTGATTGCATAGTCTTTAGCCTTTAACTGTGTTATTCTGTCAACTGTTCTCATAATCAGGTCAGTTAGATGTGAATACAGAATTTGTGTGTTATGTTGAACTTTAAAAATATTTTTTTCTCTCCGATTGTGATTATAGATGGAGAACTTGGCTAATGACTTGGCTATAGTACATTATTCTAGTTGGAGGTATCTATCAGTACTTTGATACATTGTGGCATCAGGTCTCATAACAAACGCAGCTCCCTTCATGACACACTATTATGTAGTTGAGGTCTCTGGAGCTACAAGATGAGATACACACACCCTCCAACCAGGACAAATTAGCATGCATGACATTTTGGATTAGATTCATAATTCATGCAAAATATGTGTTTAGCTTGAATAGCTGCTACCGGTAGCCTCAAACCATCTGATTCATGAAACACTTGCAGAGCTTCTTCTCTTTGCACTGAGGCTCAAAGGAATGCTTCATCCAATAAATGTTAATATCGCTAATGTTGAATAAATGCTTGTAAGTAGATTTCTATGATTTAGCACTATGTTGATTGCTTCTGGCGCTTATTCATTCATGGCTCTCATTCATGTTTTGTGGTGAAGTATACAGCTGCAGTCAAAAGACTGTACACACAGCGAGCTGGAAACTAAAGTAAATGGAATATGTAACAGATGTTTTATATAGTTGAACCTTAATCCTACCAGAACATGATTTTGGTCATCTTATTTCTCCAAATCAGCATCTCCATTTACTTTTTTCATCTTTTCATCTTTCAGTGTTCTAAGTCACAGAATCAGGTATAATTTTAATTTCCCTGTTGGTGACTGTAATATGTATTTATAAAAATGTAAACCTTCACAGTGAGAGCTAGCCATGATAAAGTGTAGCCCCCACATGGAGGACTCATTTTAACTTTTTTTTTTTTTGTTACAAATTAAAAACATCCAAAATAAAAATAATAAATAAAAAAAATAGTACACATTTGACCCCACCTATTTTCACTAATCAGATTTATTGGATAGAGCTCTTTGGATGTCTTTATGTCTTTAGGAAAGCTAATTTGGCTCAAACAGCATAGAACTGTATTGAATTAGTTGAGTTTATATTTATTGATCATGCTCATAGCCTATCAGTCAGCCCACCTGTGGGCTCAGGTTTAACATTTGCCCTCAAATTTCCCTGCTATGATTTTCATAATACTTTAGACTTATATACTTTAATGGTATTTAAGAATCGTAAATAAAATTCCAGGCTCACTACTGTTTGTATTTACAGTAGTCAAGTTTCAACAATTAATGAATTTATATTTCAGAAACAACATTCCAAACCCAGTTACACTAACTTAATGGAGTCAAGACAATTGCATTTTTAGTTTGGCAAATTCATTCGGAAGTCACTTTGCTCCCAGCTACATTAGAATTAATTAACATTACACCAACCAATACAGCACCATTCGTCCAGTAATTATTGATATTTCAGTATTGCCAGTCAGGACCTGTAGAGGGGTCTTGTTTTGCCCTGAATAGATTTATTTTCCAATACTGACCGAAGGACCATATATTATCATGTTTATATTATCCCACTAGTATGTGGTTACTTGCCTGAAGAATGAAATACTTTTCTCACAGTATTTCATTTGAATATTTTTATTGTTTTGTGGCTTCTTCTGAGACAAAAAAAAATTCTTAAAGCAAAATAAAACTGCTGCATAGCAGTGTGCTCGGCTACCTGCTATCACACCCCCAGACTCTGTTCATGACACTCCTCCCATAGCTGTCAATTTACACAAAACTTCCTCCACCAATCATGAACCGGATTGTCGGTCTGAGTCTCCTGAATACTAAATCAGTATCACCTGAGACTCCACCACAGCCTCGTTTGTTTAATTCAATGTGAAGTATTGCCACTCATCATATTAGAATAAGCTTTATTTAAAGTTATATTCTGATCTCAGTGTTCTGACCATTTTTGCACTCTAATTCGCTTTTGTCTAGACCCTTTGGTTTTGTCTGCCTGATCTCTCTTTTATACCTTGTATTTAGAGCTCTGTCTGTCCCCTGTTTGAGCCTCTGCTTTCTCCTGTTGGTTTGGTTGCTTGGTTGTGTACCTCTCTGGTTAGTGACCTGTTTTTGCCTTTAGGTTTACTCTTTTGGATTCTCACTTTATACATCAGTAGTATTGTTTTTCTTGCTGTATATTCCATATCAGATTAAACTGACTCTTATTTTATTTTAAGTGCCTGGTTTTCCTGTCAAGTGTTACACCTGCAGACCTCAACTTGTTGCAGATCAGTAGGCTAATCATTATTGACTGATGTTAAATGTAAAATGTCTCTTCTTCTTTCCATCTGTGCCAATTTCCTATTTATGTTTGTCTGAATACTGACCTGCCACCACTGTAGGTCCCATACTTTCCATAATTATTACAACCACTGGTAAAATCTTCCATTTTATTTATAGGTTCTTTCTGCTCAGTGTTTCCAAATCTCTACTGTACAATCACTAGATCCAAATCACTAGACTCAAATTAATTCTTTTGTTATACGTGAAAGGACTAGGCACTTGCAGAATGAAATGAAAGATTTTAATCAGAAACACAAAACCCTTTGCCATTGGCAGCAGTCTTTTTTTCCAGCTTTCATTATCAAGAACTTTGGAAGCTCTGAACATTGGGAGTACCTGTTGAAATCAATGGAACATTCTGCAGCATTCTGAAGAGCAGCGTAATAAAATGACTTGTTTTAGGTTATAATTGTGTTGAAAACCCAGAGTAAATGATGTGTGTGTGTGTGTGTGTGTGTGTTTTAACCACAGAGGGCTACAGATGAGTGGATTGAGCTCTGTAAGGCCAGGGAGATTCCATGCTCTAAGAACGTGTCTCTGATGCACTCTCTTGGAGAGCCTGTGAAGATTCGAAGCTGGACCATTGCAGGGCTTCCCTCTGACAGCTTCTCCATTGACAATGCCATCATCATCTCGTAAGCTCCTCTTCTTCTTTTTTTTCTTCTCCAGTTTCTCCAGTACACTAAAAATACCCTGATGGTATACTACATTGCCGAAACAGTTCAATACGCATTGAGAACTATCTTCGCTGTATACTGCATCTCACAATGCATTGTGTCCATTTCCATCTTTATTTTAAGAGTATTGAACAATCAAATTGAACAAACATCACCAGTGACACAGAAAACAAATATAAGTGTAGTAATTGTGGTGGTACGTTTTGATCTGCATGATACATAAGTTAAAACACAAGTTAAAAGATTCTCATGGAAGTGCTTGCATTATCTTTTGAAATGTAGGATATTTTCAGTGTTTAAACTGAATATAAATGTAGACAGATTACCCAAACCAGGTTCAGACTGTAACTGGTTGTGTGACTGTGTAGTAGCTACACGTTTAATGTCAAACTTGACAATATACTGCATGTTACTTTGGGGAGCAGTATGTAATAAATAGTGTAGTATACAGTATGTAGTATGTCATTTCGAATACAGGCTTGAGGAAAGTGAAAGTTACAGAAGTTACTTTTATACTCCACCGTTTACAAGCTGGATAAAACTTCATAATAACAAACTTTGTTTAGGCCTTCTGTCATCTCTGACTGTGTTTTTTTGTAGTGTGGGCATTATAGATAATGACACAGTCGCTTTGTTTATTCACAGAACTCAGGAACTGCAAATTGACTTCTATTATAAGTGAGCTTTGCATTAAAAGGTGCAAGAACAACTTACATGAAGTTGCAGATGCAGCACATGGAGATTAGGTGTTGCTTGTATTTGTGGCTTCATCCACACATATCCAGATATTTTTGAAAGTGCCTCTTTTCATTACACTGTAGTGCAGAGGTGTCAGAATCAACTGCTGTTTTTCCTTTTTAAAGTTAGAAATTCTAGAAACACTGCAGAGTTCATTAATTAGTGACCATTCTACTCTCTGGCTTCTCAGTAAATGCTAGGGGTGTAATGATACAATTCAGCTCATTTTGGGTTTAAGATTCGCCACTTGTTTGTCATTTACACAGTTAAAAATTAATGGAACAGAACTGGAAACTTATTTAAAACTTTCTTTGACATCCGGATTTGTCAGAAATCTCTCAGCCTGCGATTAACTCTTTGGGGCCTAACAGTGTTTTCCCAATTTCTGCATATCTTCTTAAATTTGCCATTAAAGGCACTTGAATATATCATGAGACCCATATGTTTCATAATAAAATATTCTGAACAGTCTCACTTCTGTACCTAATTTGCCATCATGACATAGATCACTGTATAAAGAGATCATTTGCTCCTAATGCTGAAATGCTTTAAAAGTTAGATTTTAGAAATTCATCATGAGGACTGCGAGTTAGAATCCCAGGTCATGCTGCTTGCCATCTGCAAAAATTGGCCATGTTCTCTACAGGCATGTAAGAAGAAAAGCACTGTTAAATAATGTCAGCTGGCTCAGGCGTCTGCCAGGCAGTCCATCAGAATTGGGGATCCCGTGCTTTCCTCCAAGTGTGTTGGCTGCCCAGCAGCAGTGTTTCGGCAGCAGTTCAAAAAGAGGCAGCAGCTTGACACAGGACTAATAGGCATTGGAGGAGGCCTGTGTGAGTCTGCACCCTCCTAGAGTCAGAAACATTACAAGTGATAGGGTTATTAGAGACAAAATCATCATATTCCTTGTAGCAACATACATTTGTTCATGTGTTTTGGTGTTTGAAATAGGTTTGCCAGAGTCTTGGTTATGTGTTTATGAATATAACAGAAAACAAATGTGTAATAAATGTCTGAATAACTATCACACTTTTTGTGCAAATTTCCGTACGTTTACAATGTGGACTGAAGGAAGACTGCAGGAAGGCTGTGGGCCAGTCTCTAGCGATTTCCATTAGTCAGTTTAACACAAAGTTTAGATTACCACACAAGTCCACCAATTACACATAGTGAGAGGCAGATGGGTCAGTGATTTCAGAGATTTCCTGAGTGTCCATTGGTCAGATTCAAACAGAAACACAAATCACAGGGTGAGAGGCAAGTTACGTGTATCTCAGCGCCTCTTCATAGACTGATATCTATGAAACACATACAGTCTTGAGGTAAGATGAAATGGAAAGGTCACTTTACAGATTCAGGAAAATGCTTTATTTGAATTTCTGTGTTGTATTATCACAAAAAAATTAATGGAGACACAGAAATATCTGATATGATTCATCCGATTTGACTGTGTTCCTGCACCACAGTAGGTTAATTTATTACGGCCAGCAAGAAACTTAGGAGGGCATGATGAACAGGGGTTTATGTGGAGTGTAGGAATAAAGAAAAATATACCAAATGAAGAAGAAAGGACCAGGTTTGGTGACTCTAGCTTCAAAGACTAGAAGGACTCAAAGAATTCAGCATAATGAATGGAAAAGAAGGGATAGAAGTCGATGATTAGTATGAAACTCTAACACAACCTTCCCTTAGAATGAAGCTTCATACCAATTAGTCTACTTTCTCTTTTGGTAAGTCTTCTAAAATGTCTCGGATGAAAAGCAACGAGAAGGCGTGGCCTATCAGCATGCCCTGTTTGAGTTAGCATAGCTCAAGGCTCAGTGACTAAGCTTTTGGTGTCTTAGCGACTCTGAGTTTTTCTTCCCTTTAACCCAAAAGAGAAGCTAAAGTTGAAGAATTTGATCATGAAAACAGAATGTTCACTTTGCTGTCTTTGTCATTCTGCAGCAGAAGAAGACTTTGAAGATGCTGCCGAGTCCCAGAATATTTTCGTACTGAAGAAGTTATGCAGCTCAAAAATGGAGCATTGATGAATATGACACTGAAAAAAGAGCACATCACTGTCATAACAAAAACCTCTATCTTCCACTTTTACATTTATCAAACATCGAAAAAAGTCTTAAAGTTAAATGCTCGTTACTATAACAATTTTATTTTAGTTGCTTTGCTGATTTTTATTGCTTCATTCACAGGCACAAATTTAAATTTGGTAAACGAATTTTAATTTGGTATATAAAATGTTATATTATAAAAAGAATGTAAAAATAATATCATTTAAGGACTACATTCACCCTTTCTTTTATCAAAAACCCCTCTCATGTAACTCCACCTACTGTCCCCTTTATCAGACAATCCTTACCTTGTAGCTGCACCCACTGGCCCCTTCATCAGAAGTCCATCTTATGTAGCTCCACCCTTTGGCCTTTTCATCAGAAACTATTTAGCACCACCCATTAGCTACTTTAACAGAAAGCCCTCTCTTGTAGAGCCTACCCACTTGTCCCTTTTCCAGAAACACCTGTAGCTGCACTCCCTGTTCACTTTATCAGAAACTCCTCTGTTATAACATCACCACTTTATCTAACATCTCTTCCTTGTAACTACACTGATCATTTGATCAGAAACCCCTCAATTGTAGCTCCACCCACATTCCACATTATCAGAAACCTTTGTCTTGTAGCTCCATCCACTTTGTCACGTTATCATAAACCTCACAACAGTCCGATTAGAAACTGACCAATGTTGATTGGGGTACAAGGGGCAGAACTGTTAATATGATAGTCTGTAGTTGTAAACCTATAGAGTGGATCTGTGAGGTAGAAGGAGCTGATAAAGTGGGTAGAGAGTGTACATATAAATGAAGGTGGTGGTTTGTAATAAAGTGCATTATGAAATGCTGCAGTAAGGTTTCTGTACAAATACCTGTGCTATTTAAAAGCACAGTCTCTTCAGCAGGCAGTGTTGTTATGTAAATTCTAGATTCTGCTCTTTTAAAGAAAGTATTTTCATTTAAACCACATACTATAGTTATGACACAAAGGGCCTTGGAATTTCAGTTTCCTTGTCTTTTTATTTAAAAAATAGTCTGATGTATGTAAAAGTTATCTTTTCAAAACTTACTTACTGTTCAATACGTATAGTCCATAAATAGACACTAATATACAAAAATAGCCCAATTCAGTTCCCTGTTTTTTTATGAATTACATGTACATATGCGTGTGCAGCTGTTCAACCTTTAAGAGTTCAGCCTTAGCCTTTTCACACTGAAGTGTTTCAGCCTGGAATGTTCTTTGAATGGGACGTAAAACAGAACAACCAATGAGAACAGAGATAATTTACATACATCAGTCTTAAAGGTACAGTAGCAAAAATAGCCTGCTTAAATTTAAGAGATTAAGTGAGATTGGAAAATTATTATGTAAAAATGAATTATATTATTTTAGATAGAAAAAAGTAGGATATGGGCTCATAAACAGTTTATTCTTGTTTCAGATGTTACATTTGTTCAGTAAGGGGTCTATTTTACTATGTTTTTACTTGTGAACTGAATGAGCAGCAGTTTACTTGCACTGTCTTGTATTTATTAGGGACACTGTTATAAAATATCCCCCCTAGAAATGGCTTAGTGATACCCTTGCCTGAGAGTATGGGGCTGTTCAGCCATACAATAGTCAGATACTTTAGACGTTTGTAACATTAATGTTGTGGCACTTCCATGGTAAGGGGTGTCTGTGGCAAAATCTATGAAATTTCAGCTTTATTATATAATTTTCTTTAAATTTAAAAATCTTGTTGGCAGCATTTAGAAATTGTTTTATTTATGACACGTCAGAATAAAGGTTAAAAGGTCATTCTTAGGTATAGAAATCAGCAGGGTCAGTGTTTAAATTCATTCATTGGGGATGCCAGAATCACTGTTTGGTCTGAAGGATAAAGTAGTTTTGTGACAGCTAGCCTACTCTGGGGAAATGACCACTGGTTGGATACACACAGTTTACTCTGACAGGAGTTGGATTGCAGTGACTTGCTACTGTAATTCAGTATGTAGTAACTACACTGTCTTTTTCTGGCATTTAGGAGCTTTTATCCCCTTAAATCATATATCTACATCTATGGATGGAAGAAAAATATTGCTACACTTGAGTATCATAAATTGTTCCACTGATACTGCATGAATTCTTAGAAAGACAATATTCCATCCATCTTCTTTATTTTTTAATCCTGGTCAGGATTGAGTTGCGTCCACCCTTTCATTGGGCACTGGGCAGGGCAGATAAACAGTTTTATTTAATTGTTTACATGCAATGACTAGGGGATGGCATTCATGTTGTGACCATTGACCACTAGATGGCAGTGGCATAATCTATCTTCAGTCATTAGATTCTTCCACTCCAACAAAGACAATTAGTGTAAGGGTGCAGTTTTCCTAAAATAACATTTAAAAACATAATATATCACCTTGATTACAGTATCGCAATATGCCACAGTCCTCTCTATCACTATACCTATGATACATATGATGTCACCAGGTTCAGGCCAAAACACAGCGCTGCTTACAACAGCAGCAAACAGTCTGTGCTTGAGCATTGATTTGGGATAGTTGATTCTCTACACAAAGCATTTTGAAGCAGTACGTGGTTGCTGATGTGTGTGTGTGTGTGTGTGTGTGTGTGTGTGTTTAAGTAGTATAATGCTGCTTTGGAAGCCTTTGTGATGAAGCTTGGAAATACACAGAAATTCTTAGAAATGCATTATATAGAAAAGGTAATTATGTTTCGGGTGAGTGAAGATGCTTTTAGAGAAAAGTTATAAGCTCAAGAAGAAAAGTGTTTCTGAGAAGAGTTTTTTGAGGAACAATGTAATAACAGTCTTCTTTATAACCCCAAAGTAGGCACAATATTGAGAGCCTTATATTACTCTGTAGAACTGGGACAGAATCGTATAAAGCTTAATGCTGGTTCTAAATGCTCCAATAGCTGGCATATACCTATACTCCTGTTCAAATGACCAGAAAAGCTGCAGTATTTAAGAACACATTGAAAAAGTGGTGAATGAGGTAAATTATACTTGAAACAGGTAAAAATTATGTATTTATAATTTAATACATTCTCAAAATAAGAAATATTAGATTTAGAGACTAGATATAAGATGAGTTCATTAAACTTCCCACCAACATTTCTGACATCTGTGTCTTATATTTAGAGATTCATAACTTTCTTTCTTTCTGAGATACATACAAAAGTTAGGAGTTATAAGAAAGCTAAAACTTCCCAATTTCTGCCTAATTTGAGCTGTCCACGTTTTTGCCTCAAATAAAGCCATATGTTCCATTAGAAGGAGTGTTAACAATGTTTTAAAATGTGTTGATTTTTAGATTTTTTTTAATAAGTCCCAGACAAATAGAACTGAGCCCTCAGTTTCTGTCCTGCCGAAGGGTGACCTCTTGTGAGTTGTACGATGAACCTACACCTACAATGTTCCTTCAGAGTTGTGCAGGCTGATAAAGTGATTCCTGGGACAAAAAAAACCTGAAAGTGGTCCACTTTTGCGTGAAGAAGTACATTGTAAGCATGTTATTATATTACAAATCATGAGGCAACTCCATCCTTTCAGAATTAATGGGCCAAACTACATATTCAGTAGGACTAACATGAAGAATGAATAGCATGTATAATTTTGATGCTATTTTGAGGGTGCTATCAAATATTGTTCTGCTCCGACTCTGTAGAACTCTTTGACTTATGGTATTTGGTCCATGCCCTCTATTGAACAGTTTAAATCTAGTCTAAAGACTTTGAAAGTCTAAAGATATCTGTTCTCGCTGGCCTTTGTATAACCTAGTTTGATGGTTTATAAATTTCTTTATTATTTTTATCTTAAGGTCTTACTGTACCTATGATTTTTATTTATTTTTTACTACTATTTTATTATTATATTTTATTTTAATTTCTGCTTTGTTGTACAGCACTTTTGGTCAGCTTTGGCTATTTTAAATGTGCTTATAAATAAACTGAATTTAATTGAATTTAATTAATCAGGGCCTCAGTCAAGTATCAGATTCCATATTTTTGACTCGTGTTGTATATGATGTAGACTTTTCTTTCTGAAATGTTCTCAGTGTTTCTTATGGATGCCTTGAATATTTTTCTCCTCTGCAGAAATGCTAGGAGGTGGCCACTGATGATCGATCCACAGGGCCAGGCCAACAAGTGGGTGAAGAACATGGAGAAGGCCAACAGCCTGCACATCATCAAGCTGAGTGACAGTGACTTTGTACGAACACTGGAGAACTGCATTCAGTTTGGCACACCAGGTGATTGACACATATCAGCATTTGCCAGTTTAGGTACATCTCACACCTCCACTCAACCTGTACATTCTATACAGTCATGCATCAGTAAAATAGACCCGCATTTATAATAAATGTTAGCAAACTAGCCGTCAGTAACTCTCTTACACAGCCAAAGTTGTATGTAAAAGTTACAGCAGAAACTGCTCCATTGTTGGTACTGTTAGTGTGTTTGCTGTTGACTCTGGCATTGCGTGTCAAATCATGTGCCCTCCACAGCCTCCCGATAACCTATCAAGGTTAGATGATTCCAGTGTGTTTGATTTTGAGTAACAGTTCCATGAAAAAATTTGCCTGGAATGGGGTGAGTGGACCTCGGGGCAAGAAATTACTGTTGCAAACAATTGCATTAAAATAGTCAGCAGATATAATCCCAGGACCAAGAATAGGGCATCAGTTTTCATGGTAAAATCAGAGGTAATACAGTAAATAAATCAGGCAGTGGTCATCCTTTAAAGAGTCATATATGTACATGAAATGGTTCTCTAGTGAACCTAAACCGGTTTCTCAGTGGTATTGTTTGAGGTCTTTCTGATACTTTTATTTTTAAAATAATGTGCACCCAGAATCTGACATAAATAATATTTACAAATTTGTCACTTATCCCAGATGTGGTTGATGAGCCAAGACATGTTTGAGATACACATTTTGCTTCTTTGCTTGTAGTTTAGACCTGGGACTGTGAGGCTCACCCTGCTAACAAACACTGCTGTGTTGTGGACTACTCTGCACACCATACTTAAGATCTCAATGAGATTTGAGTGAGTTGAAAGCAGTTTAGGTGATGTATTTTTATGGAAATAGCTATTTAGGCGATTATTGAATTCTAGTATATTTTAGCTATGTTAGCTTTGAGGTCCTAGCATATGATCAGATATGTCTTGGTTGATTGACAACATGTGAGGTAAGTGGGAAAATGTTTAAATGTGTTTTTGAGTGCAGCATTTCTTTAGGTTCTTCTGTACTTCCTTCTGGCTCAGTTGATGTGCAGTGAGTTGACTTGCATTGTCTCGTTAGTGTATTCAGTCCTCTTTTACAAAAATAAGACAGATCCCTTCAAACAAATCAAGAACTATTGCTGAACAACAGTGTAGACATGCTTTTTGTCTGCATGTGTAGTTTATTACAGACAGACACAGTAATTCTTGTTCATGTTCATTATCACATCATCAGAGCTTGTCTATATTTCCATGCAGCACAAATTACCCCCAACAACTTTCTCAGCCATTTCACTACTCAGTCGGTCTGAGGCTTTTGAGGAGTTAACCAGCCTGCTTATTTTTTCACAAAGGCGGATAAACAGATGTGGTCGCCCCGGGGTGCAATTCCACACCCCCCTCCCCAGGGGTCTCCCTTCGCCAGCAAAACTCAAACTGAGATCAAAGTAAAAGCCAGAGTCACTGATACCTGTCGAGAGGCAGCGGCTCATGCTTTCCCTCCTCGGGGCAACACGCAACGCTCATTTTCCAGATTTCCACAGCGTGCACTGCCCGCAAGCACTATCCACTGACTAATTTTGCACGTCTGCTCCTCCGGGGCGGGCCTGGACACGGGCGAGAAAAACCTAATACACCTACGAAAGCATATCCTCTGCTGCATGTCAGCTCTTTACCTCAGAGGAGAGGCAGAAGAAAGATGGACAAGGAGCGTATTCCTTTTAATCCTTCCCCCGGTATCCCCCCCAGTTTTTAGCCCTGAAGATAAGTCGTCGTCCTCCAATTCCCACCATAACAGCATGCGCCTGCCTTCATGCCCTTTGAGTAAATAGCTGTTATTATAAATCATAATTCCTTTTGTCACTTATTCAGGTGGGTGGGTGGGTGTTTGTGCACATCTTGAACTTAACTTAGTATGAGACAATGTGAGAGTACATAGATGAGAAAACAGTAATTCAGTAAACATCAGGACTCGGCCTGTTCACAGTCAAAATTATGTTTAAAGCCTTTGATGTTTGAACCTCAAGAGTCACCAAACATTGTGGCATGATATAAAGATGGCATATTAAAGATAGGACCTGCTAGGGCAGTGCCATCTGCTTTTTGTTATAAATAGTTGTATATAGTTTCATTTTATTTCATTTTACCAGAATATGTTCATATTTACAACCTGTTAATTTTTTCAGTTTTTAAAAAGCTTCACTGAACGTTTTCTTTACTTTTTATTTTTTGTAGTAAAATGTCATTTTTCACATATTATTACACATAATTTAGCAGTACAGAAGACTTGCCTTCCGATGACATGGCCTACACTGCGATGAAATAACAGTTTCTGCCAGCCGACACAATAGCAAATCATTCTGCAGGTTTTATTATTGTTAGTAAGAATTATAATAAGCTTAATCCAAGTTTTATTTGTCCTAAATTTTACTCACAAACCCAACTGCTGAATATGAATGAGCAAAAACAGAAAATTAGGAGGCTGAAGAGCACACACATCATAACAATGGTATGAATGTACTGTTACAGGCTTTACAGATTTACTACACTGATTCTTTCTCCTTCAGTGCTGCTGGAAAATGTTGGTGAGGAACTGGACCCCATTCTTGAGCCCTTGCTGCTGAAGCAGACCTTTAAGCAGGGTGGAAGTGTTTGCATCCGTCTGGGAGATTCCACCATAGAATACACAATGGATTTCCGCTTCTACATCACAACCAAGCTGCGCAACCCTCACTACCTACCAGAAACCTCAGTCAAGGTGGGAACCCATTACCAGCCATCACAGACACACACTGAATTAACCTACTGATTAGCCAAACCAGGTATGAGAGCTACAAATAATAGTGGATTGCCATGAGGAGAGGTTTGGAAAAGTTTATACTAACATGTTCATATATAGGAACTCACTACTTATTGTTTAAATAAGTAATAATGTAATAATGATTTGGATTTATTCTAGAAATATTCTATATAATTGAGTTCTACATTAGCACAAAGCAAGTTCCAGAAACCTCAGCTGCTTGTTTTCATGCATGTTTGAGGTCACTTGAAAAGAATGACACTTTTATTGTTATTGGTGTTGTTTTGTATTACAATAAGAAGTGTCCATCATTTTGACAGAGTACATTCACATGGATAATGTTTCTCTACAATGTCCAGTATTTAGTTTTGGTCTTCAGGCTTGTTCATAATTCTCATGATCGTATCCATCTTCTCATAAAGTGTTCAGAATATGAGATCTTAAGTTTGGTTATCTGAGCTTCCATTTGGTTTCATTTGTTTGAAACTCACTTCATACTTTGCTCTTGAAGATGCTCGCAGAAGTCTTCACTAAGGTTTAATGTCATTAAAACGATTCATGTCCACTCCCATTTATACGTTGGAGCTGCCCCATGTTAAAATGCATTTACATTTTTAAAGGATTCTGACCACACCTCTTGGACACTTACAGGGACATTGCACATATTCTTTTACTCAAGATGTGTTTAATTAATTCCATGTACCGGTAAATATTGAAATGTGCTTGTGATGTGTGTTTCGTGGGTTTCAATGGGTTTCAAATGTCACATTATGCAGTGCTAATGAAAATGGGTTGTGTGAAATATAACCACATAAAGCCAGCCTAAAACATTCAGCACTAATAGTCTGGACTAGGAGGTGTCAATGGGATTTTTTATGTTCAGACCCCTCTATATTAAGATAAGGGATTTGGCAGGATAGCTCATTATACAAAATTAATGGACAAGGTGTAGGCAAAGAAGCAGCAGTTGTTGTCCTGCTTATACCCTGCTTACCACACTTTAGGGCAGGTTTGTGTGTGTGTGTGTGTGTGTGTGTGTGTGTATATATATATATATTGCCTTATATATATATAAGGTAAACATGACTAGTGATGTAAAAGTAATAAAATCAAAATGTTTGCTAATTTATTACTGGTTGTTGTTGCTATAGGCTACTCTATTGCAGGAAATCCATTGTTTTGGATATAATTCAGTGTTCTCAAAGCATTAATATTGAACGTGTTGATAAATAGTTTAAAATGATTAAACTGTTTTTAAAGCATATCTTCAAAAGGTGTCCCTTTATAGTGAATTAATGGACTCCTGCCAGCCAATCAGAAAAGAGTATTTCTTGTATCTGGGGTATAAAAGTATGAGGGTGAGTCAAAAATAATCCACACACTGTCTATAGAATTAGTTTTAATCACTTTTCAGAAAAGACAAATACATTATTTTTCTACATAATATCCCTATTTTCAGTAGAGTTTGTCAGTCTATCAGCAAGCTTTTCTATTTGCTCATTAAAATGTTTTTGTCTGAGCTGTGAGACACGAATGCACCGCTGTCTTCACATCTTCATTAGATGGGAATCTATGTCCCTTTATGACTTCATTCAGTGGACCAAACAGGTGATAGTCTGATGGCACAAGATCAGGACAATATAGAGGATGCTTTAACACCTCAAAACCAAGTTTTTGCAGAGTGTCAACAATATGGGCAGCAGTGTGCAGTGTGACACAACACCATTGGAAAGCAGTCCTCTGCATTTTGTTTGAATTTTAGGCTTCAGCTCTTCCATGGGTTGAAAACTAATTAAAATAAACTAGTACTGAATGCATTGATAAGACATTGCTGCCAATAGAAGTTTTCATATAACTAAAGTGCAGATAATTTTTGACTCACCATATTTATTTGACCCCAAACAGCACCTGTGGCCCTGCCTTCAAAATTCCTAGAATGCACAGCGCCAGCATATAATAACACAAATGTACAGCTGTGCAAATTTTCACATTACAATCAAATGAATCTCAGCGACAGTGGGTCTTTAGAACACACACATTTCTACATTACAAATAAATCAATCTGAGAAATCTGCTAGAAGATTGTACAAATACGGCTATTCACAAACATATTGAAAAATGGATTACAATACAGCCTATTCCCTTTCAAATACACATAAAACACATCCTCTCTCTCTTCCTGTGCTTACTCATCCTCTGTGTCCATATTCAGATTGCCATGAATTTATCTACAGATAAAAGGCAGACAACTCTAAACCAGAACATAGAATTAGAGACAAAAAGCAGCACAAGTACTGCAAAAATCACTTAAGGCTACGATGCTGTCATTTGGCTCCCTTGCCCTGTGCTAGATAAAAGAAAAAGAGATTGTTGTCAGAGATTATCATAGGGACACACTCTCTGTGGTTATCTCTTATTACTTTCAAAGCCACATAAGTTTCCGGCATTTGTTTGGTGACCCAAGATCTGTAGGCCTCTTATATACATTCACTGTCCACTTTATTAGAAACCCCTACCCTGCGATTCCTCTCACTGTCTACTTTTGTCCATTGTTATCCAGATTTTATTTAGCTGGTTGATTCTTGATGCATCCATGCCACTGACATTGTAGTATCATGGTAGTCAATACTGTTGCACTGAGAGTGTTCCACCACCAACAAATATCCAAAACTCGGTGGTCAGAAACTGACCATTGATGAAGGGTTAGAGGGTAAGTAACACAAACTACATCATCAGATGAACTACAGTCTCCTGCTGTATACCAGCAAGGTGGGGCTACAAGAAAGTTGTTTCTGATAAAGTGGTCCGCGTGTGTAAGCATTAGGGCTGCACAATATATTTTTTGTTAATGTTGACCTTTGCAAAACTGATATTGCAGAGGGCTGCAAGTATGGAAATGAGCCCTTTAACAAATCACAAAAGTTTTTATGTGCTGTGAACATCTCAGATGATCTAGATGTTCAGGAAGTTCTTGAAAGCCTTTTGCTGAATTGAGGTAATCCAGCCAATTAAATAATTTTGTTTAAATTGTGTCAAATCGATCTTTCTTCAAGTCAAATCAGAGTCTTAGCTTTTAATGTATTGCAAGGCTTACAATAATTGCAATATATAATGTAATAATGTAATGTAACAATATATAGCAATCGAAACATTGGAATAGGCAGTGCCTACCTGACTTATGATAATGACAGGGAAGTATCGCAGTGGACAAAGGCCTTGGGGCTGGGGTTAGAGTCCTTTGAGTGCTGCTCATCATTGCGGTATTTTGTCCATATCATGCAGCCTTAGGGAACATTCAGATGATGCCTTTTTAAATCCAAAGCTTGCTGCATCTCTTGCACTTTGACTGACGAGGACATAAAAGATTGAAGCCATCAATAAACAGTTTTTATGCTGATAAAACAAAATTAAATTAAAAAAAGGTCAGAATACAATTAATTTTATTTCAAAACATGCAAGTTGGAGTGGAGGTGCGACATCCTCTATATTGTTTGGCAGCAGTAGATGATGTATAGAGCTGTTCTGAAAGAATGTTGTTCATGATAACTGTTCACACTAAAAAGTAAAACCAGCAGCCATAGCATCTCCACAACATAACATGTAAATACACTGATGCTAAGCAGGTCTGGGTTTGGTTAGTACTTGGATGGGAGACTTCCAAGCTGCTGTAGGTTTAATAGGAACAACAGGAGGAGATACTGTATATATATTTCTCTAAAATAGTGTGGGTGTTACCCTGATGCCCTAACTAAATACCCCACTCCTATACATCTCCACCTTCAAAAATGGTCTCCTTTATCTAGTACCTAGTATGTGGTGAGTGTTTTGGTGTAGACTGGCTGCCATCGCATCATTCAGGTTGATGCTGCACATTGGTGGTGGTTGAGGTGACTCTGTCCCAGATGTCACAGTGCTTTGAGTGTCTATAGAAATGTAAGGGTAAGTAAGAAACATGTTGCATAAGCTAGAGGAATGCTTTTAGACATGGTACACACTGCTCTAACAATGAAAAGCAGCATGCTTAAAAGAGTTTGAATAGGTGTCGTGAACACCCCCTTAGAAATCTACCACTTAATCTCTGAGAATCAAGCTTGGCAGCCTATGTGAGGACATGAAAAGCAAACAGAACTATTCTGCAAAAGTAGTTCTGTTGTATGAAATGAAATGAACTGTTGTAAAAGGCTTAATCTATAAAATAATTAATAGAGAGGTAAAGCTGGTTAGGTATTAGTTCTCTCTGATGTTTGTAATGGAGCAACAAGCAAGATCACGCTGATCTGTTTTGCCTAATTGTTGGATTTTTTTTTTTTATTTGGAGGCAGCAATGCACAGCTGCGGGGGACAGGTGTGGCTTTGTGTGTGTGTGTACAACCCTAATGAATCAGTTTCTCCCCAACAAACAGATGCAGCGCCTAAGCCGAGATATTTCCAGCAGCGAGCTGTTTCTATCATCTTCTACTGCCAAAAAGAAGCCTTTACAACATCGGATTTCTCCAGTTTCCATTGCTGCTTTCTTGAATCTCCAATTGGGCAAATGTTGCTTGAATGTCTCTCTTTTTGATATTCACAATGTTCAAAAGACATCCTTTTACCAAAATTGATGCAGCTTACGGCTGTGTAGCCTCTTCCGGAAGGCTGGGATGGAGCTTATAAAAAATACGGTTTTTAGACACTTCCTCCGCTGCTGTACATTCAGGGTTCTCTTCACTAGTCTTCATTTCAAACTTTCGTTTTCCAGAAAGAGCTGTGAATAATAATCATGGCAAATGAATGAACCATTTCAACCCTTTCAACTCCTCAACCATGACAGATGCCAGCCTGACATGCTTGACTCCAAAAACCATGCTGCTATTTTGCAGGCCTGCTACAGTAACAGCAGTAACATTGGTTTGATTAACTTTATATTCTCCAGTTGAATTTGTATGTCCTAAATCTTAAGTTTTTATATAATAAATATATAAAATGAGTGCAAAATATTTGATTTTTGCGAATTGTGGTAGGAACTCACTCTCAATCAGTCACAGCTCATTACAAATCACAGCTGATTTTCATGTTGATATAACAAACAAGACAGCTAATCAACTTTTTGTATTTGCCTTTCAGGATCCCATAATTTATGACAAATATTCTAAAAATGATAAACTACTCTAAATCAGCTGGGGTGTGTTTTGCTGCCAGTCTCTGCTCTTCTCACATATACACACTGTCAATTTCTGCTATAAAATATTGATTTTTTTTATTTTTGTAAAATGATTTATAAGGTATAAGGGTATAAGGTATGGCTTATTGTCATTGCAACAAGTACAACGAAATTGCATAAGACTGAAAATAACAGCATTAACATTGGGAAAGATAGGAGATATTAAAACATCCTCCCAGACTGTCCCATTGTAATTGGGGCAGTTTGAGAAGTGTAAAAACACCTTTTTTGCATAAGCACAAATACACACAGACATAGCCAAGTCATTGGGAGGGAGGATGGAGGGGTGGGTAAGGAGATAGAGAAAGTCCAGCTCCAGCATCGGCCATCCGGGGCCATTCGGCACAGCAGCCATTACAGGGCTTCCATAGATCCGTGTGCTCTTGCATGGGGATAAGCATGTGAAAGGCGTTTTTGGTGAGCTTGGGGCAGTGGGGGGGCTGAAAAGTGCCCTGTCCTGGCGCTCAGACAAAACAGCCCTTATCTTCAGGAACGCTGGGGAGGATAAAGGCTAATAGCAACCATAGCAACGTCCTTGGGGAGATATGGCGGCAGTCAAAATAGCTGCCGAGGTAGGGAGCCGAAAAGGGAGATCAGACACAAATTTTCTGCAAATAACCCCAAAATTTACGGTGGTTACTTTAAAGTCATTCATTAGTTCCTCAAGAATCCAAACCTTTGCAGAGCTGAGACTTTTTCTCCAAGCTGTTGTCCAAACCAAAGTTTATACAGTCTGAGAGCCATCAGCTCTGCCCATCGTATAATCCACAGGAAGCTTCTGG